>CM062806.1:76280824-76488273 GCA_031772625.1 Pinus tabuliformis | reverse complement strand
AAAATTGTCTTTGTAGTTCAGCCAAGTTGGCGATATGTGCAGCGGCAAACCTCTGAACCATTTCTCACATCACCTGCATATGTCTGTACAAAGAGTCTCATCGCCACATTCTCCGCATCGATCTCATGAAGTTCATAGACGTCTGCCATTTTGTCTATATGTTGCTGAGCGGTGATGCTGTTAGGAGTGCCATCAAAAAAACGGGATTTTACTTTGATAATCCGCTGGCATATCATCTAGAACTTGGGGTAGAAACCAGGGTGAAAAAACGGGGCAGCCATTACTCTTGGTGGATTTGGCCTTGGAAGTTTGGAGGAGTTTGCATAGTTTGTAAGGGGACAACAGTTGGAGTTTGGGGCTGTGTTGCAATGTAATTATCAATCAACCGATTAGCTCTTTCAGTCTCGAGATCTACAAGAAATCGAGGATTGGGGATAGTACAATCAACAGCCTTTTCGGACTTAGACTCAAACAATGATATTTCAAACCATTCGTCAAACTCAAGCTCTTCAAGATACTCAAAAATGTCGGGACATGAATGGGATTTGAACACAGGAGCTATGGTGCTTTCTTGACGAAGGGAGTCTCAGAATCAAATTGGGATTTTCATAGATATGAGGAGGATCCGGGTCGGGATTTGCTCTGGTATATCTTCTTGAAGCCAGCGTGCTACTTTAAAAAAAAATCAGAAGGACATGAACAACTTAGTCAGCCTTTCCAATCCCAAGCTCATCATCCGAAAGCTTAGAATTATTATGAAACAAGGGGATTTGATTTCAGTTTGTGTCCCCAGTGGAGTCACCACTATGTTAGCACCTAAATCTACCTCAGGCTGAAGGAAGGAAAAAATTAAGGTAACCACAAACCACGCTCAGTCTGGTAGCTAGCCCTACCAGAACAGGAGAGGGCTCTCTCTGAGTCACGCTCAGTGAATGGATAAACAAGATGGTCTGAGATGACTGATAAATGAAAATTGATTTAGGCTAGTAAAAGAATATGGAACCGAGAAATTGATTTTTTGTGAATGACTGTTTTCTGGGATGGTATGGGACCAACAATCAATAAAGAACAGAGAATGTAATATGAAGGCACGGATTATTTCGTGAGGCAAGATAGGCGGAAAGCCCAGCAATTTTAGTTTTAAGAGATGTGCGGAATGGAGAGATTGATTAAGAGGGTGAAAAGGGCATGGAAAACATGAATCCTTTTCAACAGAAGAATGAAACACTGAAAATGAAATTTTCCCACAGGCAGAGCAATAGAATTGAATTCTACCTTAGCTAACTTAGAAAACTTCACCGGAAATGAATATGAGATGAGCTATGAAACATAACAAGATACATATGAAACATAAGAAACACATTTTCTACACTTACAACCACATGAATCTCATGAAACAGAGCCACTGCCTTTCATTAATTCTCTGTAAAAATGTACAATGCGGAAACAAAGTTTCTTTCCCACAGTCTCCCAGAAGCTACAAGCCAACCAACCCTTTGCAAATAAAATGCATACAATATATAGAATGTACCATGAAGAGATAGAACACCCAAGGAGTGGGGAGTTACTCGAATCATTGCGAAATGGAGATGGAGAGCCAACCATCAGCTACAGGTGCAGCGCTGCAAACGTGACATTTGGTTGGGTGACCGTTTGCCTTCCTTCTCCACTTGGATAGAAGCCAATCTGGAGGAAAAACTCTTTAAGTTGCCGCCATTGGTGCCAAAAAACTGAAGTGTATATGAGCGGGTCCACTTGGAGAAAACGCGACTCGAAATTTCGCGAAACGGAAGCAAACTGGGCAATTTTCTCTGTGCACCACGCGCTTTTTCTCTGTGCGTCGCGCTACTTTGGGGCCTGTTTTGGGGCACTTGAAGGTTTCCAAAATGTGCCCAAGTGGGCTTGTTGGAAAGCTTGTCCTGTCTACTTTCTAACCCCATTGGAATTTTGGAATTTGGTGCTCATTTGCCCCTCCAAATCTTCATTCTCCCAAGACTACTTTCTGTTGTCAAAAAAGTGGCAGAAAGGCCATTTTTGAGTGTTTTTTGACCTTTAGGAGACCCAAAATTTACCAAAATTTCTTGCCCGGACACCAGTAGACGTAAATTTCGATGCTGAATCCAAATATGCAAGCCGTTCTTCGATTAGAGCCTTAGAATTTTAGCGCCGCGCACCCTGGAAATCCCTGTTTTTCGCCAAAAAATTTCAAAAACACAAAATTGCCCCAAATTTTTGGAATTTGGGTTGGAGTTTCTCTATTGGGTGCCATGCTGAGCTAAGGAAGCCTCAGCCAAGATTCTAAGCCTATCTTTCTCTTTTTCCCGTTTTTCCCTTCTTGTGGCTTTCCTCAATTTCTCCTTCAAACTCCTTATCCGGGCCTTTAAACTTAAGTTCCGTGCCCTATAATGATAAGTCATGTGTCTCAGTAGTGTATTGTCTTCGTCGGCCTTGTTCAGCATGTTTTCCAAATTCATGTTAACTCTCTCAAGGACGGACTCATGATCATCATTAACTGTTGTTCCAAGGAAGTGAACTCAATTCTCCTCTGCTGGGCAGTTTGGCGACCCTCACGGATGTTTTGCAGCTCCATGATCACATGCTGGTCTTCCAGCTGTTTGTTCCTCTGCTCCAAATACCTGATGTTCCATTTGGCCATCTCTAGCTTGACTGACAAGGAGTGAATCTCTGTCTCTTGCTCCTGGAAGATCTCTTTCAGTTGTGCACTTCGCGGAACTGTGTCGGCATCATCATCATCATGAAGGAGAATGAATTCAGTCTCTCGCTCACCTAGTGGCACACCTGAAGGCCCCTCTCATGCTTGGGCTTCTTGCCCTTGTCCTGTACCTGTATTGCTGATGTAGGAAGCGAGGCCCCTTCCACCTTGGGTGGAGATAACACTCGCTTTGCCGTTGCAAACAAAGGCCTGGTGCCTTTCGGATAACCTTTCTGATATGTGATGGGAAATGGCACCACAGTGGTCTCATGGCGCTCATGCTGATGAGAAGGACCACCTATCTCATGCTTTGCCTCTGATACTACCTGTGGAGAGCTGAAGAAGTCACGAGAGATGAAGTCCTCCTAAGCAATGCCCTGCAATCCCAACTGATGGTCCACCAAAATCTGGATAAGAGCAAAGTGATAAACACTGTTGAGCTGCTGCCGAGGGGCCTTGTGCTGCATGAACTTTCTCATCCTCTCTATGTTCCCACAAATGAAAAATGGGAGGTTCATCATCCGCACCCTGGTAAAATTCATGAGCAACCTGATGTGATAGGCATAAAGGCGAGAAAACCTCCCCTCACAACTGAAGTATTTCATGATCAATTTCATGAGCGGAGCATAATCATCCCTCAGAATCTGAATGGAAAACTCTCGTGATGACTCAAACAACTAGCCTTAATGTAAGGCTCATAAAGTTCCCTCTCCACCTTCATCTTCTTGTGCCACTGTTCTCCAACATTTGGTATGCTTTTTGCCACTGATATGGTTTCGGGTGTCAATGTGAAAGTGACCCCTGCCAAGATAGACTGTCCTCCATGTAGGTGAAGTGCAAAAAGACGGGCCAACTCATGATGAATTCTGACATTTGTCACCCTCTGACAAAATTCAAAACATGCTAAGTGCTGGAAAAACAAGACATAGCAAGAGGGCATGCCTGCAACTCAGTGAGGGTGTTTGTTCATCTCTAACATGTCTGCCACTCCTAGGTCTCTGAGGAACCTGTTCTCTGAAGCTGTATCACTGTGAGTCTCCCCCTCATAATCTGATGAAACTTCTGATGCATTATTGCTGTTTGTACCCTGAATTTTATTGCTGCCCTCTGAATCCAATAGACCTGGTAGCTGCTCTACAAATCTGTCACCAAGGGGACAATAAAATAGGGAATATTAGGAGGGAATGATAAAAGGGGAATAGGGATTAAGAGGGGAAAGTTATCAGGGATTTGGGGGTGTTTGGGGTATGGTTTTGATGGGGTAGGGTTGGGATTTTTGGGCTATAGGGATAAAAGGGATGCATGGATATGATTACAATGTTGCTAGGGTGATGGTATGGTAAGGAGAAAATGCTCCAGGGGAATTAGCTGATAGAGGTAGGATAGGAGCATATTTTGCAATCATGTTACTGTAGCAAAAACCTAGCTTTTTGCCCTTCTTTGTGCCATTTTTGTGTTTACTTAATAAAGATTTTGCCTTCGATTTCATGGTCACCAAAACATATTTTTCTTTGAGTTAAGGAACAATGTTGAAAGGATCTATGGCCACTTTTGCAAATTTGAGAGCTATTTATGAAAATTTGGGAGATTCGGTGCTTTTTTAGGCTCATAGGCCTGTGCGCCGCGCGCTTTGCCCAGTGCGCCATGCGCCGGGTATGCGCCGCGCCAGTGTAATGTTAACACTGTGGCCGGGCTCCCAGTGCGCCGTGCGCCCTGAGTGCCCGACGCCACCATGTTGTGCGCCGCGCACTGTCAAATGACACTTCTTTGCTTGGAAAAACAGGGGAGAGGGTTTCAGGGCATTTTTGGGTGTTTTCTTTAGGAGGCAAGGTGGAATAGAGGTGACTATGACGAGGAGTGAGGGGACAAGGGGGAGGGGAACAAAACCTTGGTGGCATCATTGCAAACTTGCAACCCCATTCATTGTTTTTCTTGGTGATTGTTTTCATGGATGGCCAATGCGCTTTTGGATACCTTTCAAACATCTTACAAACAGCTAAACATTGACCAAATTGATGGAGAAGAGGTGTCATAAAACCTACCTCATGTTTTGCTAGCCTTCCCCAAGATTTGAAGCGGTTTGCAATGTTTTTATGCCTCTGGACTGTGTGCGCCGCGCGCCTTATATGCATCACGCCCTTGCAAATTTTCCACTGCGGGCTGGCTGCCAGTGCGCCGCGGTGACCTGGTGTATGCGCCGCGCTCTCTGTAATCGCCTCCCACTCACTCAATTTCCTCAAACTTCGTTTCTCTTACCTTTGGAATGTCTCTCCAAGTCTTACAAGTGCTCAATGCCTTTGAGTTGGGCAAAAAAACAAATATATATAAGCTTGGGAGAGATGGGTTTGATTTTTTCTTCCTTGTTAGATTTTAAGCTTCTGTGGAAGTTTTTTGTAGTTTCATGATCCGGATTATCCACAGTTTCTAGTTCATTCTGCCAACGTTTCAAACCCCAAAGGGGGTCCATCATCAGGACAAATCAGAAAGAATATGAATGAAAGATTATTGAGAGAAGAGAGCCTTGCGACCTGGATATAAATAAACCAAGAACCCTAATAAACCCATTTTTTTCCTTATAAACCCATTTTCTAATGTTTGTATTCTGCACTTTTTCATTGACCTTTAAACACACTGATTTTCACTTTTTCTTTGCAATTTTGGCTCAAATGATGGAATTTTCGGCACATCTTTGCAGGGACTGTATGACGGAGCATCTGGCCATGGAAACCATGACTGCCTCTGAAAAGTCAACTGGCGATTTTCTGGAAAATTTTGTCATAAATGACACTGTTTGACTTTTCTTCAAAACAGAGTTTTGAAGAAGAGTCGAAGTCTATCATTGTGATGGTGGAACTCTGCAGATCATTTCTTTGCAAGAACATCCCTCTGGCCTGCATGGCTTTACTGGACATATTTAAAGACCACATTGATCAATCCTAGACCTAATGACCAAAAATGACCTATGTCCATTGAAGGACCAGACCTTGACTGTTATGGACTTTTTGATTATTTGACACAAAGACATAAGCCAGCAGGAGCCAAACATGAGGGGAACTGATTAACATGACCTTCTCCGTCAGATCATGGCATGCCCCTAGCGGAATGCAGCTGAATGAATGGAGCGGGACACTTAGAAATGAAATGCATAAAGAGTTTTGATCTCTGACAGAGGACTGACCAGACCGACTCTAACACACACTACCATCAACAGCTTGCTTTACCTTATAAAGCCAACGGGAACTCACAACTGGCTTGTTCTCTAGTCTTGGAACCACATCCCAAACACTGTTCCGAACTATGGAGTTATACTCCTCCACCATAGCATCAACCCAAATCGGTTGTTGCACTGCTTCCTCAAAGGAAGATGGCTCGGTCTCAACACATTCCCCAACAAGGGCCTTGTATCCAGTGTACCTATCAGGTGACCTCCTATATCTGCGCTGAGAGGATGGTTTTCCCACATTCTCTCTCGTATCAAAAACAATCTGTCATCTTCTCTTGTGCGCTTCCATCCCTCTTTGGAAGACTCTGCTTGAGTGGATGTCTCCACTCGTGGAACCTCTGCATGTGGCTGCTCCGCATCAGTCTGAGGCTTCTCCTCGTTAGGAACCAAAAGTTCCTCCACAGCCTGTAGCTGGAGCTCCTTCTTAAGGGAACCTCGCATGGCCTTCTTCTCATCAAACTTGAGATCTCTGTGAACCATATTCCTTCGACTGGTAGGCAAGTACACCCGATAGTTGTGAGGTGTATCAGTGTACCCCACAAGTATCCCCAACTCTGCTGTCGGCTTAAGTTTCTTCTGAGCATCCTTGGTCACATGGCAATATACCGATAAGCCAAAGATCTTGAAGTGACTCACACATTTGGTCTCTTCCCGGAGAAAGCTTCCTCTGGTGTCTTCATCCCAAGTATACGATGCGGGCTTCTATTATGCAAATAGACCGTTGTGTTGCATGCCTCAACCCATAAATGAAGTGGTAGGCCTTGGTCATGTAGCATGGCCCGAGCTTCCCCCACAATCGTTCTGTTCTTCCTCTCAGCCACCCCATTCTGCTGTGGGTTATGAGGTGTCGTCAACTCCCGTTTAATTCCTTCCGCTGCACAGAATTCCTTAAACTCTTGAGAG
The DNA here is from genome assembly GCA_031772625.1 of Pinus tabuliformis. Lineage (NCBI taxonomy): Eukaryota > Viridiplantae > Streptophyta > Pinopsida > Pinales > Pinaceae > Pinus > Pinus tabuliformis. The sequence goes on along the minus strand of CM062806.1, from coordinate 76,481,434 downwards.
GCATACTCTCCACAATTTTCGCTTCTCAAGGCCTTGATCTTCTTCCTTGACTCTTTCTTAACCAAAGCTTTGAACTCACGAAACTTTGAGAAGGTTTGGTCCTTCTTCTGCATGAAATAAATCCAACATTTACGAGAAAAATCGTCAATGAAAATCATATAATATCTTTGTTTCACGGTGGAAGCTGTCGAGAATGGTCCACATAAATCAGTATGAACTTGCTCTAAGATTGCTTCAACTCGATTGTCTCGATCATGAAAGGAAGACTTGGTGTACTTTCCCAAGGTACAACCTTTGCATGTGTCCACTTTCTCAAGTTTACCTTTGGGAAGTCTGGTAGAGATTTGCTACATTATCTTCAAGGCCCATGATGCAAGTGGCCCAACCGCCTATGCCATAACTCGCCAATGTCTTGGCTTTGCACCAATTCTGCTTTCAAACTCAATGCAGCACAATCATCTACCTCTAGCTTATAGAGATTCTTCACTTGAATCCCAATCCTCTTGGTCTGACCTGTGGCTATGTGTCTCAGGAACGCCTTTCCTTTACTGAAGACAACATCGTAGCCTTTGTCCTCCAACATCACGACCGATACCAAGTTCTTCTTCAGTCCAGGCACATACTTTACATCAGTCAAGGTGAGAGGAGCTCCATGCTCCCTCTGAAAAGCAACCATGCCTTCTCCTGAAACACAGTACTTTCCATCATCACCCATCTCTATGTGCATCTTGAGGTCTTTCTCCTCCAAGGTACTGAATAAACTTTTATCGCCGGTCATGTGGAATGAGGCTCCACTATCAAGATACCAAACACAACCCACCATTGATGAAACCATGCATGCAATGAGGGTAAAATCCAATTCGAACTGAGAGGCTAATGCCTCACCTTCTGATCCTTTCGAGGATCCCTTATTGGATTTCTTCAATGGGCAGTTAGTTGCATAATGGCCCACCTCATGACAATTAAAGCATCTCACTTTTAGATTTGTCAATCTTCTTCCTTCCATGAGAAGAATTCAATTTGGAATGGGAAGCCTTCCCTTTCCCTTTCCTTGCCTTACTTGCTAAGGCCATATTTTCTTCATCATCATGTTTAGATGAAGAACCATCTCTTGTGCTCCTCCTGATCTCCTCTTGCATCAGATCTGACCATAGTTGTTCCCAATCTGGCAATTTCTCTCTTCCATTCACAGAGTCTTGGTAGTTATTCCAGCTCTTTGGAAGACTGAGGAGAGCAAGGCACCATATCATCATTGACAGTTGTTATTCACACACTACCAAGCTCATCTCTGTAGGTGGTGAGCTTGTTCAGGTATGTGGAAATAGTGTCGTCCTTCTCCATCTTGATTTTCCGAAGCTTATCCTTGAGCGCCAATTTCCTTTGGTTGCTATTGTTCTGATATAGGTCCTTCAATATCTTCCACATTGAAAACGAAGTCTCTTTCCCATGAAGACTCGAGACAATATGGTCTCGAACTCCCTCCAGAAGAATCCTTCTCGCCTTCGCCACACACTTCTTCCATTCATCCAATTCTTGTGCATTAGCTGCAGCTGGCTTGGGATTTCTTGATCAATGAAATCCTTCAAACCATTGTCTTCTAATACTGCTTCCATGCGATCCTTCCATGCTATGTAATTCGAGCTGCCATCCAGAGCATACTCGAGTCTCAAGCCATTGGTGAACTTTGAGGTGTGATAAGAATTCGATTTTGCACCTGCAACCAAGAACTTCAAACTTCGAATTTCCCTTCTCAATATACTGTTCACAACTCTGATCACCTTTGCTCTGATACATGTAGAAATTCTCACTGTAGATTAACCTGATTATGCAATATAACTAAAGCAAAATACTTAATCTACTTCTACAATCAAACTTGCGGAAGCTTAATCGATTTGAGCAAGATCAAACAGAACACATATAACAGAGAAGAAGAATCAATACACATGAAACATAGAAGAATACTCTGGGGAAAGCCTCAGCTAAAAACCTTGCTATCTGTATTATCATACAAGTGGAAATATCTCAGGATTACACACAACTTTAGCTCTCACAGTTATCCAGGTCTCAGTACAATCCCTCACTACTGCTCATAGACAGAATAGACTGCTCATATGCCTTCTCCTCTGTCCTCCAAGCCTCCTATTTCCTTGTGCAGTTTTCCCTGGGTGCTCCAGCTATAACCTTGTGTGACACTGATCTCACACACTGCTCCAACACACTGTAAAACTGTGCAAATCTCAAGGAATGAATTCCTTCTGCATGCAAGAGATTTTCTTATAGGAAAATTCTTGCAATTGATAGTACACTGTCCCTGCCTTTAATCTCAACTGGGTCTTTGTCTGTACTGACATGCATGAGTTATTTATGAGAGAATATTCAGTTATCTGGAGTACACTAGTTTCATGCAGGCATGCATTGACTAACTGAACTCACAATCAGTTCCACAACCTGTTTGGAACTAATCTAACTGGACTTAACTCAGTTAACTGACCTAGCTAATTACAACTCAAATACAACTCATCCTTATCTCCTTAATCAAGGGATAATCTCCTTAATTTAAGGGATAATTGTTGCATGACTTTACAGAGACTTCTAGCTTGAATTTCTCCAACTAATTAACTCAAGATGAATTAAGTAATTATTTTTTCAAGCGGCTGGTGAGACTAAATTCGAATTTTAATTCAAGGATAGATTAAAATTGGAATATTCTTGTTGCCACATTTCAACACAGTCATGTGGAATGAGGCTCCACTGTCAAGATACCAAACCACAACCCATCATCGATGACACCATGCATGCGATGAGGGTAAAGTCCATTTTGAACTAAGAGGCTAATGCTTCACCTTCCGATCCTTCCGAGGATCTCTTCTTGGACTTCTTCGATGGGCATTTAGTCGCATAATGTCCCATCTCGTGACAATATAAGCATCTTACTTTAGACATGTCACCCTTCTTCCTTCCATGAGAAGAATTCGATTTTCAATGGGAAGCCTTCCACTTCCCTTACTTGCTAAGGCCAAATTTTCTTCATCATCATTCTTGGATGAAGAACCATCTCGTGTGCTCCTCCTTATCTCCTCGTGCATAAGATCTGACTACATTCATTCCAATCCGGCAGTTTCTCCCTTCCATTCACAGAGTCGTGGTAGCTATTCAATTCTTTGGAAGGCCAAGGAGAGCGAGGCTCATCATATCATCATCGGCGGTAGTTATTCCCACACTGCCAAGCTCATCTCTGCAGGTGGTGAGCTTGTTCAGATATGTAGAAATAGTATTGTCCTTCTCCATTTTGATTCTTTGAAGCTTATCCTTGAGCGCCAATTTCCTTTGGTCTCTACTGTTCTGGTAAAGGTCCTTCAATGTCTTCCACATTGAAAATGGAGTATCCTTCCCATGGAGACTCGAGACAATATGGTCTCAAACTCCTTCAAGGATGATCCGTCTCGCCTTCGCCACACACTTCTTCCACTCAGCCAACTCTTGTGCATTAGTTGAAGCTGGCTTTGAGATTTCTTGATCAATGAATTCCTTCAAGCCATTGTCTTCTAATACAGCCTCCATTCTATCTTTCCATGCTATGTAATTTGAGCTACCTTCCAAGGCATACTCGAGTCTCAAGCCATAGAACACCATTGGCCAACCTTGAAGTATGATATGAATTCGATTTGCACCTACAACCCGAACTTCAAACTTCGAATTCTCTTCTCAGTATACTGTTCACTGCTCCAATACCATGTAGAAATTCTCTACAAATCTCACTCTAAGACCATGTAGAAAATCTGTATGTAGGTTAACCTGATAATGCAATATAAATCAAAGAAAAATACTATAACCTACTTCTACTATCAATTTGTGGAAGCTTAAAGATCGAGATGAACAATATAACCAGAAGAAGAAGAATCAATTGCACAATACACATGAAAATACTTTGGGGAAAGCCTCAGCTAAAACCCCCACTATTTGTATTATCATACAAGGTGGAAATACATAGGAATTATACAAAGCCTTAGCTCTCATAGCTAGCCAACTCTTAGTACAATCCTCACAGATGCTCACAGGCAATCTTGGCTTCTCTCAAGCCTTCCTCTCTACCCTCCAAGCTCCTATTTCCTTGCGTTGTTCCTTGTGGATGATCTTCACCTCACCAAGTGGAAAACCTCTTCTACCCAGTGGATGATCTCTTGATCTCACACACTGTCAGAACTGTGCAATCCTCAAGGAATGATGCCTTGACTACATGCATGAGTTTTATCCATAAGAAAACACATGCAACTGATAGTACATTATCCTTGTCTTTAATCTCAACTGGGTCTTTTTCAGAATAGACATGCATGAGTTTCTGATGAGTGAATCTTCAGTTAACTGGAGTACACTAGTTGAGTGCACGCTGTAGAAATTCCCACTATAGATCGATATATTATGCAATATACTAAAACACAATACAAGATATACTTCTACAACACTTTGCGGAAGCTTAATCAATTTGAGCACGATCAATGAGAATGCATATCACTGAGAATGAGAAATCAATCACACATAACATAGAAGAAATATCCCGAGGAAAGCCTCAGCCTAAAACCCCAACTCTGTATTATTATACAAGTGGAAATATAGTCTGGATTACAAAAAGAATCAACTCACAAGCTATCCTGCTCTCTCTGCAATCCCTCTGCTACTCATAGACAGTCAAAGGCCTCTCTCAAACCTTCTCCTCTACCCTCCAAGCCTCTTATTTCTTTGTGCAGTTTTTCTTGGGGTCCAGTGTTGTCACTTGTGTGAATTGGCCTCTTCACACACTCACTAACCTCTGATCTAACTGCGCAATCCTGAAGGAGATGAATCCTTCTCTATGGATGAGTTTCCTTTATAGGAAAAATCCATCCAACTGATAGTACATTGTCCATCCTCTGATCTCAACTGGGTCTCTATTTGAACTGACATGCATGAGTTATTCATGAGAGAATATTCAGTTATTTGAAGTGCAACAGTTATATGAAAGCATGCATTAACTAACTAAACTCACTTTAATTTAAACAAGCTGTTTAAATCAATCTAACTGGACTTGACTCAGTTAACTGAGCCAACTAATTACAACTCAATTTAGAATTCATCCTCATCTCTTTAACTGATGGATAAATTCCTCAATTAATGGAGAAACCGTTGCATGTCCTCACATAGACTTCATGTTTGATATTCACAACTAATTAACTCATGGTGAATTAATTAATTTATTTTCAAACAACTGTTAAGTTCAAATTCGAATTTTACTTCACTATTTTAGTTTAGGGACTGACTAAAAATAGGAATCCATCTCGAGCTGCTAAAAATAACAATGCTATTTTTAGCACTTCCATTTTTCATTCCTTGTTGCTCAATCCAACACTGGTACCTGAACTGCTATTTATAGCAGTGATATTTTTAGCACTTCTATTTTTAGCATTTCTTGTTGCCATTTTCAACACTCCCTCTCAACAAGAAAGGCATTCAACTCGAACCCGATCCTGAACCTTTGGAATGTTCTGCATGCAACACTTCTCCCAAGTGTGGATGCTCTAGCAACTCTAGAAACAAAAAAAAACTCCCAACTGACCTCTTTGTTGGGCTAGAAACATACTTTGATGCTGAAGCTCTATCTGCTGCTGACAAGTGCTCCCTCTCTGACCTCTGAGCTGCTGCAACACTCCATGCATCTCGCACCATTGCACACCTCTCTGTGCCATCCTGCACTGGTGCAACACTCCTGTGCCTCTCGCATTGTTGCAGCCTGCTAGCTCTACACTGTCTTGGGACTCCTGCACTGTAGCTCTCTCTGCCGCTCCATCCGCATCTGTCTCTACCCACTCAACCAGTCCTACTACTCCTCATCGGGGCTCCTGTAGCAAGGTCTAATCAAAGAGGTTGGGTACCTCAATGATCCTGCCCCTATTCCAGCCTTCTTGGGACTGTCACTCCACATTGCCCCACCTCCGACCTGGAGGTATGGATGCATGTGATCCCTCTGCCCACTTGGCTTGAAATTCCCCCCTACTGGAGGTCTCTACATGAGTGGATGCCTCCACTCGGTCTCCTCTCAGCTTCTCTAGTTGTGGCTGCTCCACAACCTCCTGAAGCTGCTTCATCAATTGTGGCTCCTCCACAATTGTTTGAGACTTCTTATGGCGCTGCATGTTGAGAGGTAAGGTACTCTCCCTCTCAACCACCAAGTCTTTAACCTTTGCCTTGCTCCTCAAGGATTTTCATGCATCTTGAATCTCAAGTGCATACAGGTTCTTGGTTAGCACACCAATCTGTTTCATCTTTCCCATCGTCACGAAATTTTCTTGAAAAAGAGCTGATTTTAAATCAACGATATCTCCCTCATCCGAACTCCGATTCAGTTGATTTTTTTTTGAATTTGGGTATTTTTTCACAAGGAATCCAGATCTGCTATTTGTTTCTAAAAATTTTGCACAAAAATGTTCAGATCTGCTCTGCAAACTCGCGGCCCAATTTTATTTATTTATTTATTTATTTTTACTTCGAATTCTCTTCTTTGTATACTGTTCACAGCTTTGATCACCTTTGCTCCGATACCATGTAGAAATTTTTCTACAAAACCTCGCTCTGATACCATGTAGAAATTCCCACTGTAGATCAACAGATTATGCAATATACTAAAACACAATACAAGATCTACTTCTACAACACTTTGCGGAAGCTTAATCAATTTGAGCACGATCAATGAGAACACATATCACTGAGAATGAGAAATGAATCACACATAACACAGAAGAAATATCCCAGGGAAAGCCTCAGCCTAAAACCCCAACTCTGTATTATCATACAAGTGGAAATATAGTCTGGATTACAAAAAGAATCAGCTCACAAGCTATCCTGCTCTCTCTGCGATCCCTCTGCTACTCATAAACAGTCAAAGGCCTCTTTCAAACCTTCTCCTCTGGGCTCCAAACCTTATATTTCTTTGCGCAATTTTTCCTGGGGTCTAGTGCTGTCACTTGTGTGAATTGGCCTCTTTACACACTCACTAACCTCTGATCTAACTGCGCAATCCTGAAGGAGATAAATACTTCTCCATGGATGAGTTTCCATTATAGGAAAAATCCATCCAACTGATAGTACACAGTCCCTCCTCTGATCTCAACTGGGTCTCTGTCTAAACTGACATGCATGAGTTATTCATGAGAGAATATTTAGTTATCTGAAGTGTAGCAATTTAATGCAAGCATGCATTAACTAACTGAACTCACATTAATTTAAACAAACTATTTAAATCAATCTAACTGGACTTGACTCAGTTAACTGAGCCAACTAATTACAACTCAATTTAGAACTCATCCTTATCTCTTTAACTGATGGACAAATTCCTCAATTAATGGAAAAATGGTTGCATGTCCTCCCATAGACTTCATGCTTGATTTTTCACAACTAATTAACTCATGGTGAATTAATTAATTTATTTTCAAATAGCTGTTAAGTTCAAATTCGAATTTTACTTCACTATTTTAGTTTAAGGACTGACTAAAAATAGGAATCCATCCCGAACTGCTAAAAATAACAATGCTATTTTTAGCACTTCCATTTTTCATTCCTTGTTGCTCAATCCAACATTGGTACTTGAAGTGCTATTTATACCAGTGCTATTTTTAGCACTTCTATTTTTAGTATTTCTTGTTGCCATTTTCAACACATGCATGCATCAACTGACTGTTAACTCTCTATTAGTTCCTCAAACAGTTTGAAACTAATTTAACTGGACTTAACTCAGTAAACTGAGTTAACTAATTACAACTCAAATATAACTCAATCTTTTCTCCTTAATTTAAGGCTTATCTCCTTAATCTAAGGGATAACTCTTGCATGACTTCAGAAATACTTCTAACTTGAATTTCTACAACTAATTAAGTCAAAATAACTTAATTAATTATTTCCAAGTAGCTGTTAAGACCAAATTCGATTTTAATTCATAATTTAATTCAAGGAAAAATTAAATTGGAATATTCTTGTTGCCACATTTCAACAATATATATATAAAAGAAGAAGAGGGGTGTGTTTGGATTTTTTTTGGGAGATATAAGTGCTTTTAAGTATTGATATCATTAAAGAAAAAAAAAGAGAAGAATAAAAGAAGAAGGGGCTTTAATTTCTTAATTAGATGTTTGAAGAATTCATATTCCTTTGCTTTGGTATGTGAGAAGATGGGTCATCTTAAAGAGACCTTAGAAACCACCCAGAAACTTCTTGATCAACTAGTGAGAATATATGGTCATTTACGCAACAATATCTCCTTAGACCAAAATAATGGTCAAAGAAACAACCCTTTCTTCAAAAGAGTCTATGTCATTCTGCAGTAGAAGCGCCCATGGGAAGTGAAGGAAGGACAGGGAAGAGAGGCTAAGCTCTTTGCACTTGGATCAAAGTTGCAACAAACCAAGTCAGTCATAGACCTTCGTAAGTTAGAGGAATTAGACACATGTTTATCCAAGGTGGGGCAACTAGAATGGAAGAAACTTAGTTTGGCTCTCAAGCCATCCATGCTTGCGCTAATACAACCCAAATTTTGGGAACATCCTTGTGAAGAGGTCAGGCTCCCAATTGCTTCTTGTCTCAACAAGATCATAACTTTAACATCACCACTATTCCCTTATGATAATGATATAATGAGGGAGATATTGCCACTGATAGTAGAAGCCCTACAAGGGTTGAACACCATCATGCTTCATACCTTTTAGAAGCAGTGCAAAATCTTAGAACTCATGACAGAGTTCAACTTTGGCAAATTCATGTTTAGTGTGGAATGTGACAACTTAATATTTTAGGTGTTTCAAAACTTCTACACCAGCATTACATCAACTTGTCGAGACTGTGTCAAAACAAGCATACAAAAAATTGTGTCCATGTTCTTAGAAGGAGATGCTGACATTTGCAAGATACGAAGATCCAAACTATTGACCATTTGGAGAAAGGAACTAGTTGTATCACCAATGACCTATGATCTAGTCAAAAGGTTGGTCATGCAAAACATAAATTTGCTCAGAAGAGTGCCGACTAAGAAGGAGTTGAAGAGGATTGATGAAGGGACCAAGAGCAAAGGAAATAAAACTTGCAGCAAGAATGAACTAAGAAGAAGAAGACTATGCTTTATCTGCAAGTGATCTTGGGCACTTAACCATTCATGTGTAGGTTATATGAAGGAGGAAACAATGACAGAACAAGAGGAGGTTGCGTCAAATCATGGGGAGTCTTTTATAGTTGGGTCTATTGATTTTCAGGATGGTGAGAAACAACGTCATATTATTCAGGGAAACTTGCAGGATGACAAGAATTCAAAAGTGCATAAGGAAATTCTACCTATTGGAGTTGATGAGGTAGAATCCCATGCAACTAAGTCCATAGGTCTCTAGGAGGATGTCCATAAAGGATATGAGTAGTCAAGTATAGATAGTAGTCCACCAATGCATCTATGTTCGACAACATGAGAGGATGAACAACAAATTGTCTTCACAGGTGGGGGAGACTAGGTAGACTTGGGTGAGGAGCTAGTTGTAGTGAACCAACATGATGAGCATGATCATGAGGGGGGCCATAACAAGCATAGTGTGCATGATGAACCATTCCTAAAGAGTCGGTCAAAGGCTCAATTTAGAGTTGTGATAGTTGGGCATCTAGTGCAAATAGATACACAGACATTCATTAGGGAACCAAAATTTCCAGTAGAGGACTTTCGAGAAAAGATTAAGCATTTCAAGAAAAATCTTATGATGTTGAAATAGAGAGTTTGGATAACTCGAGACACTGTCTTACGCAAGATCAGAATAATTGAGGAGCTCATTGGGGTATGTTCCAAGTCAACGACCAAACTATCTAGTGTAGAGGAATGTCTCAAGTCCCTCACACGACAACAAGAGGAGTACAATTGGGAGTTCTAGAGAAGACCTCTACAAGAGTATATAGATAGGGCTTGCTACACTACCAACCCACCTTTTTACATTAGGGCGAGCAGGGCAATATTCTCCTAATGGATCATGTTGGGTGACCAAGTGGAGCAACATGAGTTGGGCATTAAACAACATCAAGAAAGTAGATTTATTCCATGTGCAGGTATTCATCTTTCCCACATAATGGATTGGCGAGAGATTATGAGTTAGTACTCTATTGATGTGATGATTTTTAGGAGGATACTCATAGCCAAGGGCATATCACAACATGGGCCCTTAGGCATATACAATGATGGAGGGTTGAGGTGGTATCATAACCTACATGTCCCAAGACTTGGGTAGCATTGGGATCCAGGTGGATCTATTAATGGCAAGATTGGTCGGAGGCTTTTTTGGGATCGAGGTATCGAAGGATCTGTTCATGTCTACTTAACAGGGAAGCATAGGGTAGCACAATGGTTTGTATGAGATCTTCATATCAGTATACAAATGTGTTAGCTATGGATTGCTCGAGGGCAAGCAATCTTGGGGCAAGAGGATTTGTAATATTCCATTTTTTTATGTGGTCAAAATGGACAAAATCTACCAATGGTATTTAATGTGGTATTTTCCCATGATATCTGCCCATGGTATTTGTCTTCATTTTTTGAGTTAAAATTATAAAATAAGGTTTCTAGAGAGTCTATCAAGTCTATAAAAGAGAATAGAAGCCAGGCATTTGGGGCATCCTAAGTTTATCTATCTCATTGTGTTTTTCTCGAGAACTTGGCGTGGCCAGTTCCAATTTGATCCCATGGAAAAAAACTTTGTGGGTGTGATTTCTCTAATAAATCCATCCAAAGTCCACGATTATACTTCAGTGCTCTTATTTTTATTTATTTGATAAATAATTATTCATGCCATTGTAGAAACTCCAATATTATTATATAAGCATATACTATTTTTTTCAATTAATAATATCAATAAAAAAACTACATTTTCAAATCGTTTGTGTTCAATATTTTTTATTCCAACTATTTTTAATTCGAACACTCAAGTGTGCGAGATATATTGAAAATGGACCTTTACCTTCATCACTGCACAACCGACAAAATATGATGTGGTAGTCACACATGTAAAGTCTCGCGTGGGATTCCGCGTCGCTAAAATCAAAATCTGACAAACTGTTTGTGGTACCCACCCACCACAAATTATTCCATCAATACGTTTTCACTCTGGGTTTTTCTTGGGGTTTTCTTCTTTTTCACTAGCATACCATTTGCAAAAAGAGGAAAATCATATAATCAATTATTTAAAAAAATTCCTACGCTTCCTTCTCACTCCCTTCGGGACTCTCAATATACATCAATCAAATGTTCTCCTTATTTTTAATCGACAAATTTGGATCACAATTAAAAAATATATGGACTTTCAATGGTAAACCTTTCATATCTTTTATTTATATTTATTTTTTAAAATGGGTCGAGTATATATTATTATTTTATTTGATAACTTTATTTTAATTTATAAGACTTTTTAGTATAATAAACTTGTGTACTAGTATAACTATATATTATATTTCCCATTTAACCTTTCTTTAATGTATATTATATTTCCCATTTAACTTTTCTTTAATGCTTGTTCGCTTTCATTTTATTTTTATAAATATTATTTATGGAAAACTATTCACTTTTGAAATAATATAGTTAATAAGATTTTTTTTAATTAACATAATTATATAAACAATTGAAATAATAATTCTCCGTTCTTAATCATTGATGTAAACTATTTAACTTATTAACTTTTTAGATATAATTAAATAAAATTAATAATGAATTAACTAACCAATTAGAAAAAGCTATGTTCTTTCTCATTAGTTCTTCAATGATTTTAATTTAATTTCATATTTGTTTTAATTAGAATAATTTGCTACATACTCTACACTAATAGATTCCTTAAAGTTAATATGAGGTCACTTATTAAACTATCTTAATAGGTTATACATTTAATAAACTTGGATTAATTTTTCTTATTATTATTTTATAATAGTTTTAATATTAATAAATAGATCTTATAATAAGTTATTGATCTTAATAATTAAATACAAACTATTAAGATCAAAACCACCTTTTAAATTAAATATAACAAAACCACTTTTTAAATTAATTAACTAAATATTTATTTATATTGTTTTAATATGAAAAAAGATCTTTAAATAGCTAATTGATTCATACTCTCGATAGTTAATTACAACCATTAACTTTATTCAACTATTGTAATAAATATAACAAAACTAATTTACATATTATTTAATTTTCCTATATTATTATTATTATTATTTAATTGTCCCTATCCCTATCCCTTGGTCTAGTTGTCGAGTCAAATATAGTCGTTTCTTAGTCAAATTTAGCCGTTGGTCCAGTCTAGTTGCCCAGTCAAATATAGTCATTTCCTAGTCAAATTTAACCGTTGGTTGGACCTGCTCTCTCTATTTAACATGCAACCATGATCTGGTTCTTCAACTTGTCCTGACGATGAACCACACTCGTTGGTTCGAAATGCGTCGACAAATGAATTACGATGTGATTTTCGCTGAAAACTCTTCTCAATAAACTTGATATGGATCACAGAAGCCTAAATTCAACAATTTAAGTATATATATATATATATATTTATTTTATTTTTATTTTTTTTTCTTTAAATGAGGTTTTGATATATTGTTATTTTTTTAAAATGTGTTTTTGAATGTAAAAATAGATTTCGCTTCTTAATTTTTTTTGACACAGTCTAATAGTTTAAACTATACAACTCAAACTTTTAATTTTAACAAATCCCTATTAAATTTCAAACAAAATTACCAAAAAATATACGAATAAAAATAAAAAACATAATCATTTAAAACATCACATAACAATACTGGAAAAGTGGAACAATCCACAAACTATTGATTAGGGTTTCTAACCTCGTGACCTGCCATGCAGCTTTCTTAACACTATGAGCAACCTCCCACTAGTTGTAGGTCTTAAACTATCTCCTTTGGAACTCGATGATCATATGAGCGCCCATGGAGGGAGGGGTGTGAACCCTCATATAAGAATATAGTCACAGGGAAAGCCAACCAAGATTAATCAAATGGAAGTGTTCTATGGGCCATGATGGAGATCAAGACCCAACTAACAACACTCTAACAACACTTTGCTCGGTGTTCAATGGAAAGACAAATTCAAGAGTATGGGTGACAATGTTCTCACTTCCTAAAGAGTTTTAGGTCCAGAAATCCTTAAAGTCATTGGTAATGCGATAAGATCCTTTGTAAAAAGATCAAAAGTCATTATAAAATGGTGATATATAGCTTACATCTATATTTATGTTTACATGAATATATCCCATCCTTTGCCCAACTCCATTGAAATCTCATATTAGGATGAAGTGTGGAAGAAAACTTCGGACAGCGAACATGTCACCTTCAGATGTTGATGATGTCATGAATATAACCACTTATACCGTGATTGCCCTTTGCACCAATATGAGACTAAGCATGGATCTCAAATGGCTGACTCGGAGGGTTTTAGGAGAGAAATTACCATGAGACTAAACCAAAGAATGCCACTTTCCAACCAAGAGACATGCTCGATCCAAACCTCAAAAAAATATTTGACGCTCAAGAACCAAGACGAAGAACTAAAATTGCCAAAGGATGTTACGATCCTAGATGATAGCATGGAGGAACAACAACATAAAACCCCACCGAAGCAGAAGACACTAGAAGCACCATGGGAGACTCCTACTTTGGACGAGGAACCATGCTAGATTCTCTAAGAATGGACACAAAAGAGGGAGCATAAGTATTAAATAAGGATGAACAAACCTTGCTAAATCTAAATAAGGAATCGAAAGATAATGATCCCTCAAGTATTCTGGAACACCAAGCTCCAATACAATCAAATCTACCTTTGGATTGAAAGATCAATTACAAGAATTAATGACAGAGACTGGATCAATTAGTCTTAACTTGGGAGTCCATACCTACAATATGGAAGGAAGGTCCAACAAAATAAATAATTTAAAAAGAGAGGAAGAAGGAAAAATAAATATTCAACCCAGATTTTGGAAGCGCACCTGGTAAATATAGGCCAAGTTACACTATTGTCGGAGGTATTTTCCTACTAAAAACACCTCTCATAATGAAAAGTGTATCTTGGAATATTCATGGGTTCAATAGTAAGGGTAAGAAGCACATGCTGAAGGAAAGAATTTAAAAGGAAATTTGTTAGTATTGATGATATAGGAGAAAAATATTTCAGGTGAGCGAGTCAACCAAATAGCACACCAATGTTGGTGGGGTTGTGAGTACGTTTCCATTAACACTAGGGGAAGTGAAGGGGGGCTCATACTACTATATAACCCTCAAGAAATCAAATTTAGTGATTAGATTGCACGACCCCATATTATTTATGGTTGGTTTCAATATGTGAGCCATGGAGAGGGGTTGTTTGACAACAGTTTATGGCCCTCATACACTCATTGATGAATCAAAATTCATCATAGGTATAGATACCATCTAGATAATTCACCAATAGGAGTTGTGGGTCTTAGGAGGATATTTTAACATTATTAAATCTCTGGACAGGAAGAGAAGAGGAATCAGATGACTGGATCTAGAAACTAAACAATTTAAAACCCTCCTTCAGTAGTTACACGTGACTGATATACCAATGGCGAATGGAATTTTTACTTGGAATAATAGATGCACAGGGAAACATCAAATTACAAGTAAACTTGATATATTCATTTTCTTATAAGTCCTCTTGGAGAGGGACATGTTTGTGGAAGCCTCCATCTTGCAAGTATAGGGTCTGACCACTAGCTAATTAATTTAGAACAAGATCTCAACGTGACTCCCCACAAATGTTGATTTGGGAGGGTTCTTCTATGATTCCTTCATATAGTTGTAGTGACTCCCTCTCTCCAAAATATTGGTTGTATGATTGAAAAATAAAAAGAAAAGAAAAGGAATGTAGTGAGGCTCTAATAGAGGGAACTCAAATGCCATAAGATTAAAAGTTCGACAATGATAATGGTCATGGTGAAAATGAGGAAAGAAAACCTCTCTATTTACAATAAAATGCCAAGTTAGATTTGAGATGGTCAAATAATAAAATATTGGTTAGAAAAAATCAAGAAGCAACCAATTTTGGTATTTATTATTATTTTTGTAAGAGGAAAAGGTAAAATAAAAGTTGATCTATAAACTGTTGTGAATGTTCCACTGGAAAGTTCGTCACAACGGATATGATAATATTATATTAAAAATCTAAGATTCTACATTATTACAATTTTATTAAACTTAAAGATTTGTAGATTTAACTGTAATTAGTGCATGCATGCAAATGAAAACTATGTAGAAAAATAGAGAATGACAAAATAATCTCTCACACACATACACATTAGACACAAGATATGCTCTTGGAAACCCTTTCGGGAGAAAACCCAGTTGGAAGGTGAGGTCGCTTTGTTCTCTTTCTCTGTCCAGAAATATTCTTGTAGGTACAAAGAAGTAAGGCCTGTGGCCCGTGGGTTGCTACAGTGCACAAATCCTCCATGTGTGTTCTACATCCTATCCCTCTTATATATATTTGCTTAGATATGAAACAAAATGCTCTCAAAAGAATGGAATGCCTCTTCCTCCTAGTGGCCCGGTTATAACACAACTCGTTAGCCTACTAGTGGCCTGGTTATAACACAACCCGTTAGCCTACTAGTGGTTAAGCTTGACTACATCAACTCTTAACTAGAGTTACAAATAGACTCTTCTAGAGTCTTTTACATCATAAATACGTGGCTAGCCCCTTCATTCGAAATGGAGAAGATTAGTAACACTCTGATAATTCCCCATTCATAATAGAACCCAAGATGCTTATCATTTTCTTATCAAGTGCTTAAGGATTCACCATTTTTGCTAAATTAACTAATTCCCATGAGAGTTTATTATGTAAATATTATAAACAATTTAACATAAAAACATATGCTGAACAATAGCAAAAGAACAACAAAGAACATCAAAATACAACACACAACACAAAGATTTGATCAGGAGTTCACCCCTCCTGGGTTACGTCTCCTTGATCCAGCTTTTAATGCTTGGGCCTCTCTATTATGCTCAAAATTAAAACAAAAGTATGTTTAGAATTCTCAAATGCCTCTAAAACCTGTCTCAATGAGTTCAGAATACTCAAAAATGGCTATCTAGCCTCTTTTTTCATCCAATTTGGATAAGAACTAAAGAAGTTATGACTTCTCCTAGTTCTCCCACTATTTGTTCCACAAATTTACTCCAAAACCAGTAGAAACCCCCATTTTCGCTCCAAAATCTGCTAACCGGGAAAATATTTCGCTGCATCGTGGGCCATAACCTATCAGTTGCATCGTAAATCGCAATCGGCAAAGTTTGGCAGGCTGAAGGTCTTGTTAACATGGCGATGATGTTTCGATAGTGATATCATGGACCCGACGGGAGTATTAACTGGAATATATAAAATATTGCGTCCGGGAAGTCCATTGCAAACTGCAACTTAGTGATTACTACCAAAACCATCATAAACACAACCTATTTCTGCGATTGCGATATGCGACAAATCACATCGCAACTGGGCTTTGCCAGGGGCAGATTCTGTAATACTCGTCCACTTGTAATATGCGATTGCGATTAGATCACATCTCAACTTGTCTGCGATGGGGCTGATTTCAAACATCTTCTGCCTGCGACTGCGATTTGTGATATGTAGGGGCCAATGGAAGCTTGCCACTTGGCGCCTCCTCATTCAGTGAAGGGCTATGCCACGTCATCCAATCCTTCCATGTAGACAAGTCAAACTTGAACTTTGTCTTGCTCTAACTTCTAGATACGAGCTCGGATTTGAGTTACGTTTGCACCGTTGGATTCAGAATGACGAGCTCTTCGATTTGAAGCTAAGTTTAACAAAATTCTGACACTTTGATTTTTGAGCATAAACTTGAGCACCTGATCACTCCTCCCCACTGGAAGCCTTTTGGACCCCAAAAGATTATATTCAGTTATTGAACATATGAGGGTATTGTTCCCTCACCTTCCCCTCTTCAATCCATTTGGCCTTTGATGGATTTGTACCTTTGAGACCCACTTGAAGATAATCAAAATTTCCCCTCTTTGATGACCTCATTCTTCTGTTAAGTATGGTGTCTTGCTGAAGCTCATCAAGAAATTCTGGAGAAAAATATTCAATTGATGGAATCTGTACACTTTCTCCTTGATCTTCAATCAAAGGAGGCTCATACAATCTCAAATTTTCAACATTAACAACAGAATAAATTTGCATATATGAAGGCAAATCAAGCTTGAAAGCATTATTACCAATCTTTTCTAGAATTTTAAATGGACCATAATGGATTGGTTTCAACTTTTTACCTTCACCTTGAAGCCTTTCCTTGCTAATGTAAAGCCAAAATTCATCACCTACTTGAAACTGATGATCCACATGATGCTTATCATGCCTTGCCTTATACTTGTCTTAACTCTTTTCTAGTTGTTCTTGAACTGTTTGGTGAATCAATTGAATTTTCTGAATGAATTTATTTTCTCAATCTATGTCGCTATGTCCATATACAACTACATCTTTATCAAAGATGGAATCCAAAGGCAATTTTGGCAAATAACCAAGACATTCCTCAAAAGGTGAAGTTAGAGTAGAAGAGTGTTTTGCTCGGTTGTAAGCATGCTGAATATAATACAACTATTCATCCCACAACTTAGGATGTTTGCTGCAATATCCTCTTAGCAAATGAATAACTATCCTGTTAACCACTTCAGTTTGACCATCTGTTTGAGGATGGAAGGTTGTACTTTTCTTTAATTTGGTTTCCATCAAGTTCCATAAATTTGACCAAAAATTCCCAACAAATCGGGAATCACGATCACTTACAATAGAAGTAGGTAATCCAAAATGAACACATACATTTTGAAAGAAAAGTTGAGCTATTTGTTCAACTGCAATTTGTTTTTTACAAGGAATTAATATGCACATCTTGCTAAACCTATCCACAACTACGTACAAATAATCATGGCATTTTCTTGATAAAGGAAGACCTCCTACAAAATCCATAGAAACACTCTCCCATGGACTGGAAGTGGTGTGTAAAAATCCTAGTTTCCTATTACTAGGCTTACTGACTGCACACAATGAACAACCTCTGATAAAACGTGACACACTTCAAGCATACAAGACTAGTAAAAATACCTCTGAATATTTTCCACTGTTTTACTTACACTGAAAAGTTCAATAATAAGAGAAGTGTGCGCTTCCCTTGTGACATTTACTCTCTCTCCCTGCGGAACAAAAAGTTTTCCCAAATGATACAACAAATTATCATGTACATGGTAGTCTAATTCCTCATCTTGGTGGCCTTGATTGAAGTGTGAATATACCTCTTGAAAGTCAGCATCATTTGCGTATTGTTCAACAAAACTTTCAGGAAAAACAGAATAATTATTGATTAAAATGGTTACATTAACAACCGGTCTAGAAAGCATATCAACAAATATGTTATAAATAATTTCTTATACCTGATTACCAAGTGGAATCGCTGTAAGAATCCCATCCAATGAAAGTGCCTTGATTGCTGCAATTTTGTTTGAGATTGCAGATATTGCAAAGGTTGATGATCGGTGTGAATAATGGTTTCTTTTGACAATAAATAATTCTTCCATTTATTCACACTTTGCACCAATGCGTAAAGCTCTTTATCATATGTAGGATAGTTAATAACAACACCATTAAAAATATTAGAATGAAATGAAATGGGCTTACCATGTTGTAAAATAACTGCACCCATGGCGTAGTCACTTGCATCTATTTGTATTTCAAATGGTTGTTTCAAATCTAGCAATGCTAAAACTGGGGCTGAAATGATCTTTTGTTTTAAAGCATCAAATGCTTTTTGCTGTTTTCCTCCCCACTAGAAGACAACCTTCATGCTGGTCAAAGCATGTAGTGGAGCTGCTATGGAAGAGAAATAGGCAATGAACTTCCTCCAATACTTCACTGCTCCCAGAAAACTCCTTACCTCTGTGACTAATTTGGGTATTGGCCAATTCACAATGACCGAAACTTTAGAGGGGTCAATCTTCAGCTCACCTCCTCCAACTATCTGGTGCAAATACACTAAGGAAGTTTTCCCGAATTCACATTTAGACATCTTAAAAAATAACTGTTCATTTTTCAAGACATCCAATGCTTTCCTCACATGCTTGACATGCTCTTCTTGTTATTTGCTCAATACCAAAATATCATCTAAATAGACAATTACAAACTCATCAAGAAAGGATCTTAAAACATCATTCATAACTCTCATGAATGTAGTTGGAGCATTGCAAAGACCGAAAGGCATAACCAACCACTCAAACAATCCCTGTTTGGTTTTAAAAGCAGTCTTCCAAATATCCTCCTCACCTATTCGAACTTGATGATATCCACTTCTCAAGTCTAATTTAGTAAAATATTTTGCATTTTTCAACTGATCTATGAAATCATCTAATCTAGGTAGTGGGTATTGATTATTTATGGTAATTTTATTAAATTCTCGATAATCTACACACATGCGCCAGGTTCCATATTTCTTGGGTACCAAAACAATTAGTGAACCACATGGTGAAGTAGAGGGACGAATTACACCTTTATCTAACAATTCCTAGACTTAGTTCTTTGTTGGGCATGGAATCCCCCCCCAAGGCATGTTTTGGGGCTCAAAGCCCAAGTTTTGACCCATTCTTGTCATAAAGATCTGCAAATTGCGGGCGCGGAGCATGAAATATATGATAGAGTCATAGGGTTGTCCGCCCTAGTTTTGTAATATAATGTCGGCTAGATAGACCTACCCATGGTCCGCGGACCATGGGATTGTATAAATAGAGTGAGGCTCTAAGTGTAAAGAGATAGAGAAGAATAGAGAGATAGGAAGAGTCCAAGTGACTAAGTGAAGTGTGTCTTTGGGTCGTAGAGTAGGAGAAAGCTCTGCAGCTGAGTGCGTAGAGGCCTAGTAGTCCGCAGCTGAGTGCATGGACCCTAATAGCTGAGTGCACAGGGCGGAGTCGAGTCTGTAACCAAGGAAGAAATTAATAAAGAGAAGTTTGTTATCATTTTGTGTACCTGTTCTCAAGTTAATGCATGTTGGATATAATTTGAAAATATACTGTTTATTCACTGTGTGCACCTGTATGAGTGGTTTATGTTGTTAAATATAACTTAAAGCACACAAGTAGGCTAAAATAATCAACTAACAGTGGAATACTAGTAAGGACTTGGGTAATAACACAGAAGCGTAGCGTTCGGCCCCCGAGTTGGGTCGCACGAAGGCAGTATAACAGGCTATGAGGTATGGGAAAGTGTGCGAAGCGACTTGTGCATAGGGTCGAACTGAGGCCCACTTGAACTCATCAGACATCTCCAGGGTGCGGAAACCTGGTTCTAGCACCCTCCCATACTACTTCAGGTGAGACCTCAGTCCGCGCTCCGCAGAATGTTGCCGAAAGGGCCACTAGTACCAGGATTTGTCTTCCTAACTTAACTCTGAACCTAGGTCATGCCCCTATAAGCCAACAAATGGTTTTGTTTCCAGGACCGGGATCTGCATAAGAGATGTCTAATGTCATATCACTAGAATCCGAAAAAGAAAGGAATTGAAGAGTGTTTGGAAAGAAATATTCACGAGTTCGCAGTGCAGGAAAATAGGAATTCGCGGTTATCAAAGGAAGAGTGGTTAGATTGCTACTTATATACGGAAATCCATGAAATTTTCTTTGCATCCTTCCCCTCTGAGTTGTACAAGTGGATCGCGAAGCTAGCAGACAACCAAGGAAGGTGTTGGCTCGACAAACCTATTGTGTGGACTCCGGAGTTAGTGCGTAGACTGGAAGCATCAGAAGATAAGATCGCGCCGCACTGTGGACCATTAGCTCGATCGAATTATAGGAGGGTTTGTCACTAATTTCGTGGTAGATACTTCAGTCAGCCATAGCGAGGCGGAATGACACTTCCTCAAAGGATCATGAGGTAAGTACGTTAAATCTTTGAACACTTGGATTAAGATGTTACTGTGTGAAAAACGGGTTATGCGAATAAATTGATGTTTGGGGCTACGCGGAGTGGGAGGATCTACAGAAATGAAGGTAGAGAAAAACTAGAGTTGAGCCCCTTGATTCCACCTCCGCGGGAAAGCGAGGAAGAGCTTGCAAAAGTCTCACCAAGAAGCGTGATCAGTCTGATAAAGCAACGAATTTTGTGCATACCACCCCCACCTACACCACCACCAGTTTCACCATCTTCACCACCATCTTCGCCCACACCACCTTCGCCATTGCCACAGTTCAATGTCGCGAGCGTGATAAAGTTGCCGATGTTAAAAGTAGTAGGGAACGAAGATCCAGACCAGTTTTGGTTCATGGTAAAGGCTGTATGGGAAGCGCAGGGAGTCACGAATGACAATATAAAGAAGGCACATTGGTGAGCGCTTTGCAGGATCGTGCACTGACGTGGTACATTAAGCATTCCAATGACAATCCAAATGCAAGGATCATGGATATCCAAGTTACGCTAAATAGGGAATTTAGCCGGCCAAAATCAGAGACATAGTTGATTATTAGATTTAAGGAAATTGCGATGCTTCTAGGTGAGACCCCCTGGGAGCTAGATCAGAGACTGAAGTGTATGATTTGTGAAGCCAACATGACCTTGACGGATGGGCAACACCGCGCATGGTTTGTAGCTTCGCTAACGCTACATCTGAGGAACATGCTGTCACAATAGAAGCTATCCACTCAAGCCGAGGCCTTGGAAATCGCAATGAGACTACATGAGACCCCAATACAAGATCCCAACCTGAGAGTCCAACAGATCCACGCACAGTTGAAAAACTTGTGCCTTGAGATGCAGAGTTTGAAACAAGACAGGACAACTCACCTAGAAGCGTGTGAGGAGGTATGGTGCATAAAGTGCAAAGGCCAGGGACATGACAAGGACCATTGTCCAGTATTCGTGAACTACCTGGCAGGAGGAGGACCAATGCCATTGAGAACAGAGACCCAATAGGGACTGAGCACGGCGCCTGTATTATGGTGCGCGATTTGTCAGATATGAGGAAAGCATGCTATAGATAACTATCATCTATTATAGAAGTATACGTAGAGTTCCTAGTAGTTGTTTTGTAACTTCTGCAGGTTAGTAGGCCACGATGAGTACACCTATAGAAGTTATGAACTGATGATGGACTGAACTCCTACCTACAGAGTTCAGATCTAAACACAGGCCCTCAATCAAAATGCAGGGATGGCGCGCACTAGATTTCAGGGGCACGAACGCGGTTGAGGTGGAATGGGACCAGGAAGGGGTCGCAGACAGCTGATCTGTTACAATGGTGGAGGGCCAGGGCATTATGCCCGCGATTGTACAAATCCAACAAGACCATCATGCTTATATTGTACCCAGTTTGATCATGAGACGGAGGACTATCCCACGCTAATAGAGAGGTTGCGCGATAAAGGAGCACGCCAACCTCCCCCAACTTAGAACCTGTAAATGATGAGGCTTGAGCCACGCAAGGAAGACCTGAATGTAAATATCGTGTTCCGAAGTGGTATTACGACAGGAGATGATAAAGGCAAGTAGCTCGAAGAGAGTGCCTGGGTTCGCAAGGCTCCAACAAAGGAACCAAAATTTGATTTAGAGTGCGCTAAGGAGACATTCATGGAAGCTAAGAAGAGCTTTGTAGAGGCCTCCACTTCAGGTAGTAAAGACAAAATGGAACCAGAAACAGACCCATCAATGCTCACTACCTTTTTGGAGACATGCATGAAGCTACTGTGTGATGGCAAAGTGGTGAAGGGACTATAAGAACTCATCACTAGATGTGCTAGGACTGTGCCAGGAGAACCACACGTAGTCCAGAAGCTCGGGAAGCACACAACGCAAACAGGAAGGGAGATGAGATTGACCGCATAGATCGGGGAATATGAAATGGATCAAGTGATTTTGGATCTAGGATCGGAGGCGAACGTCTTGCCAAAGCAGACATGGGTGCACATGGGCAAGCCCGCTTTGTAATGGTATTTTATTCAATTATGAATGGTGAACCAACAAAAGATCCTACCCATGGGAAGATTGCAGGGAATAACGGTAGATACCGAAGGTGCGAGCGCGCTTGCAGATTTCGAAGTGATAGAGATTGTTGATGACAAAAATCCCTATCCCATGATATTGGGAATAGATTGGGCCACTGACATGAATGGAGTGATAAATCTAAAGAAGCACAAGATGATTTTCAAGAAAAAGTCACTGTGCGTAGTGGTACCTTTAGACCCTGCAGAAGGATTGCGCTACACAGAGCCAGTGTGCGACTATGACAGCGATGACGATCTAGACTGTATTTACAAGATAACCGCACAAGAGCAGGACTGGGTGAATCCAACAACAGATGGCAGGATTTCATGGGAGCACGAAATCTCCTGCACCTCAGACTCGGATGAGGAGATAGAATGGTGGCAGAACCGGTTACACGAGGTAACCACGCTCAATTGTAACATGATGACAATGTCACTGCGATGCATGACAACAGAAGTAAGAGATCTACCTATGTATGATGGATTGACTGAGGTGGATGATTTCTTAAACTGATTTGGAAGAGAAGTACCTAAACAGTAGTGTTTCGATGCTCTGAAATGGGCATTGCGCGCTACGCTTGTAAGATGGTGGGGTACACATCAAAGAAGTTTTGAGGATTGGTGTGAATGCAGAAGGATGATACTCATGCTATTTGGAAAGCCTCAGATGTGGATAAAAGCTGGGTATGATGGACGAAACAACCTGCGTGCCCACCTCTCCCGCTGGGTACAGGTGTATGGTGCACAACTTGCATGAACACACACCGTCCTTGCGATAGGAAACACAGCCAACAAACAGGAGTGGGTAAGACAATGGCGCGAATGACGAAGTATGATAGGACCAAGCACACCGAAGAGTATCTACGCGGAAACCTTTGACAAAGTATGCGATGTACTGAACGCGGTCCACCATGTGAAATACTGGGACCTGTGTGTACCAGCGATTCTATGGGCTTATAGGACCATGTGAAAAACCCCGACTGCGTGGGCACTTCCAAAGCTGAAGTATGAAGTAGATGTTATAATCCCTATGAAGCATGAGAAACCTAGACCGCGCACGGTAGCACCTGTAGATACGATGGTTCACAAATCCCAGAAAGGAGGGATCACACAGCCGCAAGAAACAGGACACAGGGGACTTGAGGAAGAGATTCACCAGGGAAACCTTAGACTCCTTGAACTTGAAAAAGAAAGGTTACGGTTAAGGAAGAAAAGCGCTTTGATGGACGTGGAAGTCAAGAAGATGGAGGACGAAATAACGAAAGATTTTCTCAGCAAAAAGACCAGGTTGGTGAGACAGGGTGTGTGCGATCCCGATGACAGGGTTAAGGCCTATTACCGTGAATTGATCAGTTTGATGCCTTGGCTTGGATAGAATACTGCTAAGCATAGTGACCAGGGTAGCGTGTTGCAAATGGTGAAGTGCGTGGTGCCGACCTAACAATACCAGGTGGGGATTCTCCAGGAACCAGGACGAAGGATAAGATGAAACTCTACACGGGTGGTGCAACCACCTGACTAGCCAAGGGAAGGGCAGTCTTAGTGCTCTAGGCAGTTGGAAGGGAGCACAAGACTATAAACTATCTTTCCAGGGGGCTGCGTGATGTTGGAGATGCGTGCAGAAGCAGAGAGTCACCAGGTCCGCGACCGTGCTCGAGGGGCTGCGCTGCCGTGCGGATTGGCTAGGAAGTGACCATTGAAGTCACTATTCATGATGAGATGCTCGACTTGAGGCCAAATGGAGTGGGCGACAGGCATTTAAGACGTGATTTATGGGTAAGATTTGGGAAAATCTGCCACCAAGAAAGCATTAATGAACCAGAATTGGGGGGAACGGTTGAATTCGAATTCAAAAAGCACTATAAAATACAAAGGGCTACCCAGCAAACAACACTTGGTCATTTGCGAATTGAGCAATTGATGAGAGCCTTGAGTATTGTGAGCCGAGTGTTGATTGAGCCCTTGAATTCATGAGTGACAGATTACAACACAGATACAATGACATCAACTAAGGATGGTCTAGGAATAGAAGAGGTGACCGCCAGCGAGGCCGCGTAGGCCCTAATTGTGGAGGATGTTCCAGAAGGTGCCGGGATTGTGGTAGAGATCCCTAAATCATCGTCTACGCCAATACCTAAGAAGGATAAACAAGTAATGGCTCCAGTACGCGTGTCCCCGCGGAACCCACTGCGTAGAAAACTATCGATGGAGGAGAAAGGGAAAGTTGTCACTATAGAAACAGATGATGAAGAAGAAGACATGCAGGCCCTTATCATCACAGAGGAAGAAGACAAAGGCATGGAGGTGGACACTCAACCTATACCCTCTGCGACAAAACTACCTGCCTATATCCCCCCGTGAAAAGGGAAGGCCAAAGTGCCCAAGGACCTAGACGAGACCAAGAGTTCACTCTAGACCCCACTCCTCCCAGATGGCATTATGTTTGAAGGCACGCACCTGGGCGTGTGGCGACCATGAAATTTGAAGATTGGGACCTGTTGTGGTCTACAACAACCCCCCATTTCATATCATTTTTATTCACAAAACTATCATATGAAATGGGTCCCTTTTTATTTTAATTGGTATCAACTTTGTATTGTTCAAAAAAATCCGAAAGCAAAATGAAAACATTACAAAACCTTTTTGACAAACCAATTATTTGGTATTATAATATAAATGATTAATCTTTTATCATTGCGATAAAGCGATCGCAAGATCACATATCGCAATGACAAAGGAGGCATAACTTAAAGACCCATTGGTTTTCTCCGACGCGACAACATGCAATAGGCTATCGGATATCGGCAATAATATGTTTCCATAACAAAAGTGCTTTTCGCCTCGATGCGATGCAATAAAGTGCCTTTCGCTCCGATGCAATGCGATCAAGTCCCTTTCGTTCCGATGCGATATCGCTATCAGCGATCGGGGATTCCAAAAGGAACCAATATAATGATTTAAGTTTTCCCTCGACGCCCGATTGCGATAAAGCCAAAAGCACAAACTTCAAGAATTGTTAAAGCGGGGTTATTACGATTAATTCGTATTAAAGGCCTTATCTTTCAAACAGTGATTCACCTGCGCTCAACCGCCAAAACATCCAAGGCACGCTTAAACAAATCATTCGGCCGATAAACGATATGATGGGCATTTAAAGGATTGGCAGGTTTTAACGGCCATTTAATGAAATAGTAAGCTTAAAAATCTTTTCACAGATTGTATCCGCGGCCACTTTAAGTTAATCCTTCATCGTGCATTGATCAATATATCTCGCTCATATTTGGTTTTCGCTACCAATTCTCTGTGTTACGCTTATTTTCACTCCTGTGCAAAATTCTTCCGAAGTAATAGACTCAAGCAGAATGGGGAAGAAGTCTAAGAAAACTGCAATCGCTTCCGCTTCACCAGCCACAGGACAAGTCGTCGCTGATCCAGGAATTAAAAAGAAAGGATTGATATCTGATACTACATGTTCAGGACTCGGCAGAACTACTTGGCAAAGTACCTATAATTTGATTGAGGCCGAAGAACCAAAGGTGACAGCAGTACAAGCCACAGTGGATACCAATCGAAAATATGATGGTACTTTAAAAGACTTAGCCGACTCTTTCCTTCATCGGATAGCGGCTCGGGAACAAATTCTCCCATATACGGATGTAGTGAGGTGGGCAATTGAGGAAATCCCAATCAAAGACAGAACCTTCTGCACCAGAGATGGGAGAATCTTCGGTTCATTTCAGGCTAATGATTTGAGGCAAATGTATCATTTGCCTGAGCCAGAGAAGAAGTACAACAAGGCATTTCTGGAGAAATTCCGAAGTGAGAACGAAATTGAATCTGAGCCCATTCGGGATTGGAGGCAAAATCCGACGAAACACAAGCATGAAACTTCCGGTAAGTATTCTGTTGATTCCCTATGTTCTCCTTATTGTTATGTTGGGATAATGATGTGTAGATTGTGGGGGTTGCACGATTCCGCTAATTTCACTATAGAAATGGTCCCCTTGATGGAAGCAACGTGTAATAGTGAAATAATGGATTGGGCAACTATACTGTCAGATAAGCTAGCAACAACAGTTCTTGATTTTAGAACTAAAACCCGCGTTACCGAAAGGCTTATTCCCCCATTCTACTACAGTGCTTATATACTAGATACCCTGTGTTTTAATTCTGAATTTCCCGTGCTCGGCTGGAGGTGGACTACACAAGACCCCATGCCTATTCACATATACCATCAGAAATTGTGGAAAACTTCCTATAAGCACCATTTATACCAAGTCTACAATGGCTTCATGTTACCCATTCATTACTCTATTTTTAATAAACCTGCTCCCAAAATTTCTTACCAAGCAGGGATTGATTTGACATCAATAGGAAGATGGTTCGGAGAGGAAAAATTTACTTATATAAGAATTTTCGGCAACCAAGCCGAACCTCATGTCCTTCCTTTGTACATACCTGATAAACTGCTGGTGAGGGAGATAACCTATCAGATTATTTCCGAAGGAGTTACACAAACTCTAAAGAAAAATAAGAAGCAGGTCTGGTCCTCTTTTCCTCTGAGATGTGGTGTCTACACTTTGCATGATTTCAAACATGCAGAGAAAGAAGCTACAAAGATGAAATCATTAACTCTAGCAACTCTCCCTAATAGGCGATTTGATCCCAACAAAGTCGCTTACAATGCACTTGAACAGGCCAAATTGGCAAAGTTTGATCATAAAGAAGATAAGTTTGATGACCTGTTCTCCTCAGCTGAATCAATGTACCAAGTTAGATCGCTGGCCATAATGGAATATAAAGATGAAGGGTTAGCTGAATTCAACAGACTTAGAGAATAGAGGTTGCAAACTTTGCCTCTAGATCTGTTAGCGACAACCCCAGCAACAGAATCAAGCGAGCCTGAACAACGACATACTAAGGAACCTCCGGTTAGAAAAAAAGAACAGGAGAAAGTGCAAGAGGAAACCCAGACTAAAGAGCAGGAACAGAGCAGCATAGAGGTAAATGTAGATACTCAAATTGATCCCAAATTGCTCCAGGAATGGCAGCAATTTGATTCAATTATCAGTAATCTTGAGTGCTCAAAGGACACCGAAACTTCAAAAGCGGCAGATACAAAGGACACCGAAACTTCAAAACAGGTTCCAAGTGGAACCAGCGGCCTACCCAGTTCGAAAGAAGTAGAGATAATCCCAAAGGATCCCTCCGATCAAATTATTTTGCAAATAGAAGAAATTCCTCCCTTGGATGTCTTGTATAGCCCAAGACACAAAGCTGTGGTAAAACGACAGAGGAAGAGGAGAAGGACTGATCAACCTTCCCTATTCCCAGAACAAACGGTGATGGGCAATGTGGTTTGGAAGGAAGAATTTGACCCCTCTGACGACCTAACAAAACTATCACAATATGCTGGAGCCTATTCGGCAGCAACAATAGATAAGGCATCAGAGGTGAGTCTTCCATTAAAAACAAAAGACCAAGAGATCTTTTCATTGCAAGCACAACTATCAGAAGTACAACAGAAGGCAGAGCAGGTAGAACGGCAATTGTTAACACAACAGCAAATAAATAATCAATTAACTCAACAATTGCAGGAAGAGAAACAGAGGATTGATCACATCGCAGTCCAGAAGCAGAAAGAGTTGTCTGAGGCATTGGCACAACTGAGGGCAACGAATGAACAAATGCTGAAGTCAAAAGATGAGCAGATTGCTCAACTATCATCCCAGCTAGAGAAGACAAAGAATCTTCCACAGATAGCCGAATTCAAATCAGAAGCATTATAGATAAATAAGGCATTAATAACACAGATCAAGCTTTTATGTCAACAAATCGCCCAGGCGGAACCATTATGCGATTTGACGACATCAATAAGTAAACAATCAGAAAAAGCTAGAACAGACTTGGATCAAGTTGATGAAACATTAACTGAGTTTCTTGAGTGGCAAGATACCGATCAGGGACAGGCGGAAAACTTACCAAAGATTTTAGAATCACATAAGGAAATATTATTTACAGAATGGCAGTCCCAGTTAATGAAAGCAGAGAGGGAAATTTCAAGATGCAAATCAACCACAAGTAATTTGGTTGAATTGGTTAATAATACTCTCTACTTGTCTAACATGATTTCCCAATGCACTCCAGGTAAATTGACAGCGGCGAAAACATTGGAGCAGTCATGTTATCCGGATCTAGAGAAAAATGGGAGATTAATCTCTGGAATTAATAGTTCAACATGGGACGCCTATTGGTTCTTCTTAGTAAAACTGCACAGCCAAAGAGCCCTCCTCAAATGCCTTACAGATGCAATCGGGTATATTATTTCCGATATTCAGGATGCCACCTATGCCGCCCAGCTCAACTCTCGCCTCAACAGACCGCCCGAAGTGGAGCCAATGCTTGCAATATGTCAGCTCAGGTTTACACGCAAACAGCCTACATGATGATTCATGCCGCCGACTGCCAGATTGCTGTGAAGGAGATATTCAAGATCGTTTGATACCAATTAAGTAGGATTTCAGTTTCATAGATAGTTAGCTTAATTTAGTATTTATAGACCCTTTCATTGTTTTGGAAACGGTCGTAAAATTTTGTACATGACTTAAAGCCTGAAGTTACACTACTGTTCTTCAGGCATATTCTTTTATAAAACTGGACCAATTATTCTAATTTTGGCAAGGAATCTTTTATGCAAATGTGCACTACTGTCTTTGTTTGAAAGTATTTCTGCGTTGGAAGAAGAATCTCAAATAGCGATTGATATTGGGAGTGACTAGCAGCTCATATGGTACTATTATCTATGTCTGAATTCATTCTTTTTATATGAATTTTCATTTGATCGCCTTTGCTATTATCGAATATATGTATGTGTTTTAACAACATTTCTTTATTCCCTCCACTATTGGATGTTTATGGTATGCTTTTCTTTTGATCATATATGTATCGATGATATAAATGATAAGTGTAACAATATTACGTTAATCACTTTGTTTAACTATTTAAGCAAAGTAATCCTTGAATGAATAAATGTCCGTGTCTATTAGATGGAGTCATCTATATGCCTGTCCATAGACATAGATCATCAAGCGCTACACTTCAAAGTACAATAGTTCCCGGGATTAGTAGTAGTTCTTTTATTTTGCTGATAGATTAAGTTATTCGCCTATCATTAGATTAGACAATCAATCATTCATCCCCCTTTTTATTATTGGGAAACTGGTCCCATTATCCCCAGTTGGAGCCACTATTCCAAACAGAAAAGGAGCTGTATTAAGGTCCGGACCGGGCGGTTATCCCCCAATGTTGATACAACGATTTTCGGGGCATCAACATTTTTGGCGCTAGAAGGAGGGCTATCAACTGTGAATGGCAAGCAAACCCAAATCTGCAGGCCATTCTAAGAGTAATTCTCCCTCCGTATCACCTCGTACTTCCCAATTGCATGCTGGTTCTCCAGTATCCAAACAAGAAGAAGAGGAATCAACTACCACTGCTCAAACCCATCATACTCCAGAACAACTAAGTCTTGAATCTCCTGAAGTCCAGTCTCTTATCCACAAACTTCAGAGTTTCTTGATATCACCATAGAAATCTGAGGTATCTCAAAGCAGTGCGACTTCGCAGTTCAATTTACCTCACCCTCTCACCAGACTTCAGAGTGGAAAGCTCGGTATTGAACCTACTGAGTTCCCTTTACCCAAAAGGAAAAAGGCGAAGAAAAACACTGAAGGATCTGACAGTGAAGAACTTTCATCCACATCCTCCATCTCACCTTCCCCCGTGCGAAGTCAACCATCCACTCCCTCATCACACATTGTTGTTCATCAGGGATTAGCAACTGCAACATCCCAAACTGCGCAATCCTTAATATTAATTCCTTCCCAGACTTTTGTAAGTTCAACAGTAATATCATCCACTACTGCGTTTACAATGGCAGATCCATGGACCAGGCCTGGTGCAGTCAATATGCCTGCTCCATTGCATGCATTACCTAATGCACCTGAGAAATGGCTACCCAAGTTTAATCCAGATGATGGAACACAAGCTGAGGAACATATTAATAACTTCATGTTGGTAGTTAATTTGAAGGGAGTAACAGAGCAAGATGTTGTCGTTAGGCTTTTCCCTTATACTTTGCAAGGATCAACAGGATCCTGGTATTTTTCTTTACCTTCTGGTTCCATTACCAGTTGGACGACTTGCCAAGAACAGTTTCTTACTAAGTATGGTGATGATAGGTCTTTGGCTACACTAATAAATGATCTCTCCAATCTTAGGATAGAGCATAGGGAACCAATTAAAGAATTCAATGCGCGATTCAATAAACTCTTGAACAAAATCCCAACAGCCTCCAAACCAAGTGAGCAAATCCGAAGCGAGTGGTATATAACTGCCCTACCTGCCAATATAGCTATTTTTGTAGACAGGGTTGGAAAACCAACTTTAGCTGAAAACATGAAAGAAGCACTTGCTGTGGAGAAACGTATTAATGCTCTAGAAAAGAAAGATGCTCTTGAAGATAGAAAAACCAAAAAAGTTTCTTTTAAAGATGATTCAAAGAAGAAAACCCCTAAAGATCCATATGACATGGAGGGTCTACAAAAGGTCCTCAAAACTATGTCAAATGAAATGGTTGAAATCAAAAAACAGGTAGCTGAAACCTCAACCAAAAGACCCTTTAGGAATTACAAGAAAACTGAATCAAAACCATCGAATGTTATATCTAATGCAGATTCAGATCTTGAAGAAGGAGAAGAAGAAACAACTTCACCAACTGATGAAGAAGAGGAAGTTGTTGAATGTCATGGAATGTGGGATTTTATATTGCCTAACTCCGATACAGAAAACGAAGAAGAAGCATTTCCTGTCACTACCAGGAGTAAAGGTACCTCCGAACCTGTTCAGACAACTTCGAAGAAAAGAAGTGCAGGTGCTGCTACAACAAAGGAAAGGGTTCCCCGAAGAAGCCACCTGTAACAATTCCACAAAACCAACCTTCAACCTCAACAATCCCATCAACATCTAAGACATTGGTAGTGTCTGATTCAATGGATTACAATATTGTTGATGACATGAAAAAGACTAAGGCAAACATTACCATGTTTGAACTTAGTAAATTGAAACATCAGCAAAAATTGCTTCTCAAAGAATTAAATGCTGTTCCTACTTCACCCCTTCCCAGTGCTAAAGCTGCAAACGATACAGGTCAACCACCTTCTGGTATGGTCGAAGCTACTGATGCAGTTCTGATAGGAGATAGATCAAATTCTCATACTCCACCTTTCCTTCTAACCTATGAGATCTACAATAGAAACCTTCACAACTGTTTGATTGACTCAGGGGCATCTTCTAATATAATGCCAGCTTCAGTTTGTTCCAAACTGAACATTGAACCCAAAAGTCCGTAACTATCAGGCTATCTGCTGATCCTAGAGTAGTACAAAGAATTGATATCTTGATCGCCAATATACCTGAATTTTATGGTTTGATCTTGAGTAGGGATTGGTCTGAAAAACTACATGGGTATATTTCTACCGATTGGTCCCATATGTGGCTTCCCTATAAGGGTAAGCCAAATCAAATAAAAATCGATCGGGAAAAGCATATGACCCATACAGTTACAGAATTTGAACAAGAAAACCAACCAATAACATTTAATAACAACATTTTGGGGAATTATTCATCAGAGTCATTCTTTGGCAACTTCGCTGCCCAACCATCTCCTTTCTCAGTAAACCATTCTACATCTTAGATCGAAAATTATTCACAAACAGATAGGTCAAGATGTTTTAATGATACTGAGGAAACTGTAAATAAAATTGTTAATACTTCTTTATTTTGGTCATTATATTTCGATGGGTCCAAGTCTAGTGAGGGCTCAGGAGCAGGATGTATTTTGATTAGCCCGCAAGGAGAAAAAATAATGCTGTCCTGTAGGTTAGAGTTTGAATGCACGAATAATATAGCAGAGTACGAAGCCTTAGTCCAAGGACTATATAAAGCTATTGGCCTCAAGGTCCAATATTTGAAAGTGTTTGGGGATTCTGAAATTATTATCAAACAGGTAAGGAATACAATTCATTGTCTTTCCAGCCATCTCAAACATTATCAATCGCTAGTACAGGAACTCACCTCCCACTTTTCGGCATTCAATATTTCTTCCATTCCCAGGTCTCAAAATTCGGCAGCCGACCTGCTAGCCAATGTTGCTTCCAAGCTCCTACCCTCCGAAGACTATAGCCCAGATAGATTTTCAGTAGAATTACTTTTTAGGCCATCAATTCCTGACAATGTCACTAATTGGAGAGTATTCAACCACGATGAAGACATTTTACAGTTTTTAACTTCCGAAAAGTCCTATGATGATCAAATCATTGAGGAAAACGAGCATGACCTTCAAATGAGAGGTAAACCCGAGGCCAATTCAATCCCAAAGCCTGTGGTGAAGCTTGAGGATCTTTATGATATTAAAGACAGGTTTAAACCTGTGACCAATACAAAGCTCCAAAGTTCTACCTTAAGGTTTGAATTGATAAACCTTGGCACTGAACAAACTCCTCAAAACATTAATTTAGGATTAGGACTTTCCGTGGAAGAAAAGGAAGCATTCATTAGACTGTTACGGAAAAATAAACATGTTTTTGCTTGGAAATATGACGATTTAAAGACATATGATACATCCATCATCCAGCATACCATTCCAATGCTTCCCGAACAAAAACCAATTCAGCAGAAGTTGAGGAAAATACATCCGAACTTAGAGAGTCAAATAAAATCTGAACTTAATAAACTCTTGAAAGCTAAGATTATTTTTCCCGTTCGACACTCAAACTGGGTCTCCAATATGGTGCCAGTCAGAAAGAAAAATGGCGACATCAGGATTTGTATAGATTTCAGAAATTTGAACAAGGCGAGCTTAAAAGATAATTTCCCATTACCTACTATGGAGCAGATACTCCAATCAGTGGCAGGCTCTGAGTTAATGTC
Organism: Pinus tabuliformis; assembly: GCA_031772625.1. Lineage (NCBI taxonomy): Eukaryota > Viridiplantae > Streptophyta > Pinopsida > Pinales > Pinaceae > Pinus > Pinus tabuliformis. Next base: position 76,447,345 of record CM062806.1, on the reverse strand, counting down.
CTTTCTAGACGGTTTTTCAGGATATAACCAAGTTTTGGTCCATCCTAATGACCAACTCAAAACCACATTCAGAACAAAATGGGGAACATATGCGTATCAGAAAATGCCTTTCGGACTTATTAATGCAGGAGCCACGTTCCAAAGAGCGATGGATATAGCTTTTAAAGGGTTGATTAACAAAACAGTAGTCGTCTACTTAGACGATATTACTGTATTTTCTAAAGAGAAATCCAATCATTTGCATGATTTAAATCAAATCTTTCAACGCTGCAAAAGGTATGGTATTTCACTTAACCCTAAAAAATCCTTCTTCGCTCTTGACCAAGGAAAGCTCTTAGGCTTTATTGTTTCTAAAGATGGCATTTATATTGATCCCGATAGGATCAAAGAAATCTCTGAAATCCCTTTCCCTCATAATAAAAAATCCATGCAGTCATTTTTAGGCCAAATCAATTTTGTAAAAAGATTCGTTCCAGACTTTTCCCAAATCATTTTGCCACTTCAAACTATGATTAAGAAAAATTCAGTCTTTAAGTGGGGATCAACAGAAAAGGAAGCGTTTGATTTAATCAAACAATCAATAATTAATGCCCCTGCCTTAAATACCCCTAATTTTTCTAATCATTTCACATTGTATACTATCGCATCCGATTTGTCTTATGCAGCAGTACTCACACAGATTAACGATCACAATTCGGAAGCACCCATTTCATTCTATAGTTCAAATCTTCAGGGTGCTGAATTGAATTACTCCGAAGTAGAAAAACAAGCCTTTGCTGTATATAAAGCTGTCAAACATTACAGACCCTTCCTTTTAAAAGCCCATACAAAAGTTATAGTTCCTTTCCTTGCAGTAAGGCAACTATTAATCCAAAGAGAACTAGGTGAAAAAAGGGCAAACTGGGTCACAACACTTCAAGAATATGATTTAGAAATTAAACCAGCAAAGATTGTTAGAGGCCAAGGTTTTTGCAGGTTATTGGCAGGAGCGTCCAACATTCCAGAATCAGGTGATATAGATCAAACCAAAGAAATCAACCAGATAAGTATTACTGATTCAGAATCACAATATGCTGACTTAATCTTTTATTTGAAAAATGGATATGCACCTCCTAACTTGTCTTACAAAAACAAAAGGGCCATTAGATTAAAAGCAAAAAATTTCACAATTATTGATGATGTGCTTTTTAGGCAAAATTATGATTCAATCTTATTAAGATGCCTAGAAAAACCTGAAGCACAAAAGGTCTTGCAGGAATTACATGATGGACCAGCAGGAGGACATTTTGGAGGTGATACAACAGCCCACAAAATCATTCATGCTGGATATTACTGGCCCACTCTGTTTAGAGATGCTCATGAATATGTAAGGAAATGCCGAAATTGTCAAACTTCTAGTGGAAGACAAAGAAAACCAGCTTTCCCTTTGCAACCAGTCAACATTGAACAACCATTTGAGCAATGGGGATTGGATATCATTGGAGAAATTACTCCACATTCTTCCAAACATCATAAGTATATCCTTACCGCTACTGATTATTTTACTAAGTGGGTTGAAGCAATTCCTTTGAAGACAACAAATTCTGAGACAATTATTGAATTCATAGATCAATTCATCATTACCAGGTTTGGTGTCCCAAATGCTCTTGTTTTTGATAATGCATCTTACTTCTCAGGCAATGCTATGTTTGATTTCGCTATTAAAAGAGGATTTAAATTAAAATATTCTGCTAATTACTATCCCCAGGGTAATGGTTTAGCAGAGTCTACAAATAAAAATCTGATTAAAATTATTAAGCGAACCATCGAACAGGATCATAAAAAATGGCACAAATCCTTAGTATTTTCACTATGGGCTGATAGGATAACGCAGAAGGCTTCCATAGGTTCTTCTCCGTTTAACCTTGTGTATGGAAAAGAAGCAGTGCTACCAACAAATCTTGTCCTTCCTTCTCTAGCCCTAGTTCAGTTTATTGAGGAAAACCCTTCTTCTTCTATTCAACTTAGACATGACCAAATTTTAAAATTAGAAGAGGAAAGAGAAAAAGCCAAGGTTATTCATGCAAAACATCGGCAAATCATCAAGTCATCCTTTGATTCAGTCTCATCCGGTTCAAAACAATTTCAAGTCGGTGATTTAGTTCTGAAATGGGACAAAGCCCATGAGGACAAGGGAAAACACACCAAGTTCCAGAAGATGTGGCTTGGGCCATTTCAGATCTGTGAGGAGATAGGCCATTCGACCTTCATATTACAAGATTTATCAGGTTTGAGAGATTCTCTCCCTGTTAATGGCCTTATCTTAAAGAAATTCTTTAATTGAGAAGGTAACCCCTTCTCCTTTTTTTAGAATTTTGTAGTTTGTAGGATCATTAGAAAATAAAGTTGTGAGATATCTTCCATTGACCTTTGCTGCACTTGAAAGTTGCTCAAAACAAGTAGGGTTGATATTTACTTTTAAAATAATAGAAGTCTTAAACGAAAGGGATAATTTCTAGGAAACCAGGTGTAATTGCATTCTGAAACCACACTTCAATTTTTGTGAATGCTTCTCAAAGTTTAGAAATATTGTAAATCATTTTATGTTTTCAGATTGGTCACAAAAAAGGTTATCAATATCAAAATAGAAACTAATCCAACTTCAACATCTTTAACTCTTACCTTGTCATCCATTTACTCTTAAGGAGAAAATTGTCCATCCCACTCACCAAAGCTTATGATTACTCAGAGTGTAATTTTAAAATATTTGATATAAAAGATAAGAGGTCTTATTACAAGCCTGCTTACCATGATCATAGGGAAATAGTTTAACCGACATTACCAATACTGCATACCAAAACAGGGTAATGGCTTAGAATTATAAGACAAGGGGTCTCATCACGAGCCAGCTTGTTCGGTTAAATTACTACTAGTGAATGGCATTGTCACTAAGCTAGTCACCAAACCAGGACAATGGCTTTTTATCTTACAAAATAACAGAAAAGTAGAAAAGAAATGCAAAATATGAAAAGCATGTTTTGAATTCATTCTGTTAATCATACTCTGAAATGAATGGGACAATGGACAATAGCTTGGTTAAAAGGTATCCCTGTCGAAACTATGAACGTTTGCTGGCAACAGAGGCTCTACCTATGACAAAGGAGTCAATTCTAAAAGCTGATTTGGAAAGGTTTTCTGCTTTATCATTATCAACCAATAGAGGCCAATTTAAAACTTAGAATGTATCTAATTTTAAACAAGAGAGGAAATTAGCAAAGATAGTTTCATTTTACTCGGAATACATATATACCTAGTTATATTAGAATTTTCCCCTTTGATGAGAACTCTATTTTGAAAAAGTTTAAGTATTTCCATACTTTTCAGAGATAACTATTTCTTCCAGCGAATCGCCAATTGTTGTGCTCTACAACAACCCCCCATTTCATATCATTTTTATTCACAAAACTATCATATGAAATGGGTCCCTTTTTATTTTAATTGGTATCAACTTTGTATTGTTAAAAAAAATCCGAAAGCAAAATGAAAACATTACAAAACCTTTTTGACAAACCAATTATTTGGTCTTATAATATAAATGATTAATCTTTTATCATTGCGATAAAGCGATCGCAAGATCGCATATCGCAATGACAAAGGAGGCATAACTTAAAGACCCATTGGTTTTCTCCGACGTGACAACATGCAATAGGCTATCGGATATCGGCAATAATAAGTTTCCATAACAAAAGTGCTTTTCGCCCCGATGCGATGCAATAAAGTGCCTTTCGCTCCGATGCGATGCGATCAAGTCCCTTTCGTTCCGATGCGATATCGCTATTGGCGATCGGGGATTCCAAAAGGAACCATTATAATGATTTAAGTTTTCCCCCGACGCCCGATTGCGATAAAGCCAAAAGCACAAACTTCAAGAATTGTTAAAGTGGGGTTATTACGATTAATTCGTATTAAAGGCCTTATCTTTCAAACAGTGATTCACCTGCGCTCAACCACCAAAACATCCGAGGCACGCTTAAACAAATCATTCGGCCGATAAACAATATGATGGGCATTTAAAGGATTGGCAGGTTTTAACGGCCATTTAATGAAATAGTAAGCTTAAAAATCTTTTCACAGATTGTATCCGCGGCCACTTTAAGTTAATCCTTCATCGTGCATTGATCAATATATCTCGCTCGTATTTGGTTTTCGCTACCAATTCTCTGTGTTACGCTTATTTTCACTCCTGTGCAGAATTCTTCCGAAGTAATAGATTCAAGCAGAATGGGGAAGAAGTCTAAGAAAACTGCAATCGCTTCCGCTTCACCAGCCACAGGACAAGTCGTCGCTGATCCAGGAACTAAAAAGAAAGGATTGATATCTGATACTACATGTTCAGGACTCGGCAGAACTACTTGGCAAAGTACCTATAATTTGATTGAGGCCGAAGAACCAAAGGTGACAGCAGTACAAGCCACAGCGGATACCAATCGAAAATCTGATGGTACTTTAAAAGACTTAGCCGACTCTTTCCTTCATCGGATAGCGGCTCGGGAACAAATTCTCCCATATACGGATGTAGTGAGGTGGGCAATTGAGGAAATCCCAATCACAGACAGAACCTTCTGCACCAGAGATGGGAGAATCTTCGGTTCATTTCAGGCTAATGATTTGAGGCAAATGTATCATTTTCCTGAGCCAGAGAAGAAGTACAACAAGGCATTTCTGGAGAAATTCCGAAGTGAGAACGAAACTGAATCCGAACCCATTCGGGATTGGAGGCAAAATCCGGCGAAACACAAGCATGAAACTTCTGGTAAGTATTCTGTTGATTCCCTATGTTCTCCTTATTGTTATGTTGGGATAATGATGTGTAGATTGTGGGGGTTGCACGATTCCGCTAATTTCACTATAGAAATGGTCCCCTTGATGGAAGCGACATGTAATAGTGAAATAATGGATTGGGCAACTATACTGTCAGATAAGCTAGCAACAGTAGTTCTTGATTTTAGAACTAAAACCCACGTTACCGAAAGGCTTATTCCCCCATTCTACTACAGTGCTTATATACTAGATACCCTGTGTTTTAATTCTGAATTTCCCGTGCTCGGCTGGAGGTGGACTGCACAAGACCCCATGCCTATTCACATATACCATCAGAAATTGTGGAAAACTTCCTATAAGCACCATTTATACCAAGTCTGCAATGGCTTCATGTTACCCATTCATTACTCTATTTTTAATAAACCTGCTCCCAAAATTTCTTACCAAGCAGGGATTGATTTGACATCAATAGGAAGATGGTTCGGAGAGGAAAAATTTACTTATATAAGAATTTTCGGCAGCCAAGCCGAACCTCATGTCCTTCCTTTGTACATACCTAATAAACTGCTGGCGAGGGAGATAGCCTATCAGATTATTTCCGAAGGAGTTACACAAACTCTAAAGAAAATTAAGAAGCAGGTCTGGCCCTCTTTTCCTCTGAGATGTGGTGTCTACACTTTGCATGATTTCAAACATGCAGAGAAAGAAGCTACAAAGATGAAATCATTAACTCTAGCAACTCTCCCTAATAGGCGATTTGATCCCAACAAAGTCGCCTATAATGCACTTGAACAGGCCAAATTGACAAAGTTTGATCATAAAGAAGATAAGTTTGATGACCTGTTCTCCTCAGCTGAATCAATGTACCAAGTTAGATCGCTGGCCATAATGGAATATAAAGATGAAGGGTTAGTTGAATTCAACAGACTTAGAGAACAGAGGTTGCAAACTCTGCCTCTAGATCTGTTAGCGACAACCCCAGCAACAGAATCAAGCGAGCCTGAACAGCGACATACTAAGGAACCTCCGGTTACAACAAAAGAACAGGAGAAAGTGCAAGAGGAAACCCAGACTAAAGAGCAGGAACAGAGCAGCATAGAGGTAAATGTAGATACTCAAATTGATCCCAAATTGCTCCAGGAATGGCAGCAATTTGATTCAATTATCAGTAATCTTGAGTGCTCAAAGGACACCGAAACTTCAAAAGCGGCAGATACAAAGGACAACGAAACTTCAAAACAGGTTCCAAGTGGAACCAGCGGCCTACCCAGTTCGAAAGAAGTAGAGATTTTCGCAAAGGATCCCTCCGATCAAATTATTTTGTAGATAGAAGAAATTCCTCCCTTGGATGTCTTGTATAGCCCACGACACAAAGATGTGGTAAAACGACAGAGGAAGAGGAGAAGGACTGATCAACCTTCCCTATTCCCAGAACAAACGGTGACGGGCAATGTGGTTTGGAAGGAAGAATTTGACCCCTCTGATGACCTAACAAAACTATCACAATATGCTGGAGCCTATTCGGCAGCAACAATAGATAATGCATCAGAGGTGAGTCTTCTATTAAAAACAAAAGACTAGGAGATCTTTTCATTGCAAGCGCAACTATCAGAAGTACAGCAGAAGCCAGAGCAGGCAGAACGGCAATTGTTAACACAACAGCAAATAAATAATCAATTAACTCAACAATTGTAGGAAGAGAAACAGAGGATTGATCACAACGCAGTCCAGAAGGAAAAAGAGTTGTCTGAGGCATTGGCACAACTGAGGGCAGCAAATGAACAAATGCTGAAGTCAAAAGATGAGCAGATTGCTCAACTATCAGCCCAGCTAGAGAAGACAAAGAATCTTCCACAGATAGCCGAATTCAAATCAGAAGAATTATAGATAAATAAGGCATTAATAACACAGATCAAGATTTTATGTCAACAAATCGCCCAGGCGGAACCATTATGCGATTTGATGACATCAATAAGTAAACAATTAGAAAAAGCTAGAACAGACTTGGATCAAGCTGATGAAACATTAACTGAGTTTCTTGAGTGGCAAGATACCGATCAGGGATAGGTGGCAAATTTACCAAAGATTTTAGAATCACATAAGGAAATATTATTTACAGAATGGCAGTCCCAGTTAATGAAAGCAGAGAGGGCAATTTCAAGATGCAAATCAACCACAAGTAATTTGGTTGAATTGGTTAATAATACTCTCTACTTGTCTAACATGATTTCCCAATGCACTCCAGGTAAATTGACAGCGGCGAAAACATTGGAGTAGTCATGTTATCCGAATCTAGAGAAAAATGGGAGATTAATCTCTGGAATTAATAGTTTAACATGGGACGCCTATTGGTTCTTCTTAGTAAAACCGCACAGCCAAAGAGCCGCCCTCAAATGCCTTACAGATGCAATCAGGTATATTATTTCCGATATTCAGGATGCCACCTATGCCGCCCAGCTCAACTCTCGCCTCAACAGACCGCCCGAAGTGGAGCCAATGCTTGTGATATGTCAGCTCAGGTTTAAAGGCAAACAGCCTACATGATGATTCATGCTGCCGACTGCCAGATTGCTGTGAAGGAGATATTCAAGATCGTTTGATACCAATTAAGTAGGATTTCAGTTTCATAGATAGTTAGCTTAATTTAGTATTTATAGACCCTTTCATTGTTTTGGAAAGGGTCGTAAAGTTTTGTACATGACTTAAAGCCTGAAGTTGCACTACTGTACTTCAGGCATATTATTTTATAAAACTGGACCAATTATTCTAATTTTGGCAAGGAAGCTTTTATGCAAATGTGCACTACTGTCTTTGTTTGAAAGTATTTCTGCGTTGGAAGAAGAATCTCAAATAGCGATTGATATTGGGAGTGACTAGTAGCTCATATGGTACTATTATCTATGTCTGAATTCATTCTTTTTATATGAATTGTCATTTGATCGCCTTTGCTATTATTGAATATATGTATGTGTTTTAACAGCATTTCTTTATTCCCTCCACTATTGGATGTTTATGGTATGCTTTTCTTTTGATCATATATGTATCGATGATATAAATGATAAGTGTAGCAATATTATGTTAATCACTTTGTTTAACTATTTAAGCATAGTAATCCTTGAATGAATAAATGTCCGTGTCTATTAGATGGAGTCATCTATATGCCTGTCCATAGACATAGATCATCAAGCGCTACACTTCAAAGTACAATAGTTCCCGGGATTAGTAGTAGTTCTTTTATTTTGCTGATAGATTAAGTTATTCGCCTATCATTAGATTAGACAATCAATCATTCATCCACCCCTTTTTATTATTGGGAAACTGGTCCCATTATCCCCAGTCGGAGCCACTATTCCAAACAGAAAAGGAGCTGTATTAAGGTCCGGACCGGGTGGTTATCCCCCAATGTTGATACAACGATTTTTGGGGCATCAACAGGACCTCACTGACCGTGAGAAGTTCCCTCACCTTGAGACCTGAAATCTCATGAAGCAGAACAAAGCGGGGGTAGTGACAACTTTAGAGCCGTGAAAGTGGTTGCGCGGTGTGGAAAAGACCGGGTTGTTGAACCTACTATGGGTGTCGCATTTCCACCGTGCCCCAATAACCATTTTCGTCATCAGGAAGCTGCTCTGCTTGGTGCATGATGGGTATTTATGGCTGGAGGAGCCCATCCCCATCATGGTAGACCTAATTCATCATGTTTTCCAGCTCCCATAAAAAGGAAGGACCCTGCGACCACATTGGAAGGGAAGGGAAGTGATTTGGCCATCGCAGAGGCCATGAAGACGAAGTACAAGCTAGAAAAGAAGAAGAGGGGCTATGCCATCGCGGAGGCCATGAAGACAAAGTACAAGCTAAAAAAGAAGAAGAGGGGCTATGCCATCACGAAGGCCATGAAGACGAAGTACAAGCTAGAAAAGAAGAGGAGGGCTATGCCATCGCGGAGGCCATGAAGACAAAGTACAAGCTAGAAAAGAAGCAGAGGGGCTACACCATCTCCAGCATCAAGGGCAAAGCAGTCCGCGTAGCAACCCAAATCCTCATAGGCAAAGTTATGCGCAAATTCTGCGTCGACGAGGTACCTGTGCTAGTGGTTGCATTGGCCGAGCAGTGCAGGGAGGGGGTCCAGTTTAACTGGTCCAAATTCCATTGCATAGAATTCTTAGAGAATTGTCTGAAGCCTAGGAGCAGGGTAAAACCTTCCACTATGCGTGGTTGTTGCTATCCATAGTGCTCGTAGCAGGGGAATTGCTGGAGGATAGTCAATTCCCCATAATTGATAGAGAATTACCGGAGGCCGCAAAGTATGCTTCACTCTGGGCCATGAAGGATGCTACAAGGATCTATGACATCAAGATCTTCTGGGTGCTCATGGAAATGAACATCCGCATGTGGATCAATTGTAAGCCGTGCTTGTCGCCCACAGTGTACAACAGTCTGCAGAGTTTTGCAGAATTTAAGGCATACATGCACAACCTATATATCAGGGTGCGAAAGGATCCGACGAAGAAGTGGAAAAAGCTACCCTTTGTAGCCATTGATGACGCCATTTTATCTGTCTTGGAGGCATGGCCTCTGGAATGGTGTGCCTAGATCTTGCAGAACTTGAGAGGGCGGCAGTGTAGAAGAAGAAAGACGATGCCAAGCTGTGCATCACACAGTTGGCCGAGAAAAGGTGGAAGGAAACAATAGCAGTAGAGGTGCGGGCAGCGCACGAAGCGACACAGAAGACAGCTGAGTAGGAAAAGGCCGCAGCAGCAGTAGCCGCACACGAAGTAGCCGCGAAGATGGGCGAGGGCCAAGTAATGCCTTCACAAGGGCAGACAACAGAGGAAGAAAAAACAGAAGAAGGAGGCACGGACCCATGGACTGCGTCCACAAAGTTGAAGCACCAACACTCAATAGAGCGAGCAGGATTGAGGAAGAAGGTTAAGGTCTCAAAATTGGCCATTGACCCAATCACCCTAACTGAGGGTGATCTGCATGAAATTGGCGAGACGGTGCGCGATGTCACAAATGAGGCTCTTCAGGATTTCATGCAGGAGCACCAAACTCTGTTGGGGGCTTTCAGAGCGTAGTTGCAAGAGTTACAGGCACACCCCCCTCAGGTTGTACCCTTTCAACCAACCTCACAGTAGGATCCATGACAACAGAGCAGATGTTGCGCGCATGGATGGTGAACACAATAGTGTTGCCTGAAGGGGCTCTAGTGACATCAAATGAGGCAGATGGGTTTTTGGTTAGCACAATGAAAGGTCTCATCGTTAATCTAGCTGCCCTTCTGCGTGAGACACTATATCTACTGCAGGATGGGATAATGGCTGAGATGTGCAATAGGGAGAGTCGCGCGCTCCAAGTCCTCAGTGATCAAAAGATAAATATGGAACAACTCGGCTTGCAGCGTGACGAATTGGTGTCGTAAAATCAATAGTTGGTGCAGGTGGTAGATGACGCTTGCTGAAGCATCCCAGAGCTGTCCATTCCACCAGATCTACCAGTGGAGGTGCGGATCTACTGGTTAGAAATAGGAGTCTGCGAGGCCAGGGAAGAAACGATAAAGGTTCAGTTGGAGCTAAATCTTCAGATCGCCGAGCTGCGGTTAAAGGCGTAGCCATCCACTCCCCCAGAAGTCAGAGAACAGTGCGCTAGCACTATCATAGTAGGATTGGAGGAAATCGGAAGTGCAGTGCGATACTGCACTAGCATGTTGGAAGAATCACTTGAGGTCCTTACAACTTTGCAGGAGGACCCCAACATCTAGTGCTTAGAGACAGAGGCATGCAAACTCCAATAGCAATATGACAGTGTCCGAGGAACTGCGTTGATAGTGGTCCTCACCCACCAGCTTGCGAGGATGCAGCAGGCTAAGGCTCTGAAGGAGTAGGTGGACGCGACATGACATAAGGAGGCAGTTCTAAAAGTGCGCGTCTAGCCTTGGATCGATGAGGCCTTCACCATTACAATAGACATTGAAGGCAAGCTCGCGCACATACAAAGGATGCACACATTGATGTAGAGAAGCACCTCAGACACAGAGGTCTCATAACAATGCATGCAACAGATCTAGCAAGCAGCAGCTCAGTGTGCTGCTGACTCCGTGCCGTTCGAGAACAGTTGGAGGGACTCCATGCAAAGATCGCCCCGCCGACAGAGTGACTCGAGGGTGAGTCACGATGTTTGTGTTGGGGGCCTGTTGGGCATGACGTCCCCCCCAAGGCATGTTTTGGGGATCAAAGCCCAAGTTTTGACCCATACTTCTTGTAAAGATCCGCAAATTGCAGGCGCAGAGCATGAAATATATGATAGAGTCACAGGGTTGTCCACCCTAGTTTTGTAATATAATTTCGGCTTGATAGACCTACCATTGTATAAATAGAGCGAGGCTCTAAGTGTAAAGAGATAGAGAAGAATAGAGAGATAGGAAGAGTCCAAGTGACCAAGTGAAGTGTGTCTTTGGGTAGTAGAGTAGGAGAAGGCTCTATAGTTGAGTGCACAGAGGCCTAGTAGTCCATAGCTGAGTGCGCGGACCCCTACAGCTGAGTGCGCAGGGCGTAGTCGTGTTTGTAACCATGCAAGGAATTAATAAAGAGAAGTTTGTTATCATTTTGTGTATATGTTCTCAAGTTAATGCATGTTGGATATAATTACAAATATACTGTTTATTTACCGCACGCACCTGTATGAGTGGTTTATGTTGTTAAATATAACTTAAAGCACACAAGTAGGGTAAAATAATCAACTAACAGTGGAATACCAGTAAGGACTTGGGTAATAACACAAAAGTGTAGCATTCGGCCCCCGAGTTGGGCCGCGTGAAGGCAGTATAATAGGCTGCGAGGTACGGGAAAGTGTGCGAAGCGACTTGCGCGCAAGGTCGAACCACGGACCACTTGAACTCATCAGACATCTCCAGGGTGTGGAAACCTAGTTCTAGCACCCTCCCATACTACTTCGAGTGAGACCTCAGTCTGCGCTCCGTGGATTATTGCTGAAAGGGCCAATAGTACCGGGATTTGTTTGGCTAACTTAACTCTGAACCTGGGTCAGGTCCTATAAGCCAACATTCTTAATTTCTAAACTTTCCAGAATTAACATTCGATACATACCGATATTTGGGAGTGGACAATCTTGTTGTAGCTGAATTTCGTGCTGCATTCCCCTTTTTGGTGGCAATCCTTTTGGTTCTTGAAACACATATTCACATTGATTGACCACATCAACCAATTCAGTTTTCAGCTTCACGTCATAGCCTGCAAAGGATTCACGCTCCATGCATTTTTTCTGCTTGATCATAAGGAGCACGAGACTCTTGCTGGAATTGACCAGTGGCTTCATTTGCCCTGTGCTTGCTAAAGATAGATTAAGATTTTTATGATGGTCTCTCACAATATACTCCACTCCATCTTTGAAAAAATGATATTTTTTTCTCAAATCTATGGAAAACAATTTTCCGGTCATACAGATACGGGCTTCCCAACACAATTCCAGAAATATCCATTGGCACTACATCTAATTCGACTTCATCAACGAAATTGGCAGTAATATAAAACCTGAAAATGCATTTCCTTGTGACCTGAAGATTTGCATCCTTGGTTATCCAACCCAACGGATACGGTTTATGATGAGGCATAGTTTCCATATTCAACTTCTTGACCAAGTCTATAGAAATTAAATTTGCCTGGGATCCACTGTCAAACAACATATCAATCTTGGTGTGTTTGGAAATAACTTTGATATGGAACAACTCAATTCTGTTTTCTTCATTTGAAGCGTTGTTGGAGTTATTTGTTGCACTGGTGCTTGCCACGACTTCCTCTTTGCTTGTTTTTGCCATGAATTTTCCTTTAGTGACTATGGTTGCAATCTTTGTTTCATCACCTGAGTTGGAACCCAAGTCTTGTTGTATAACAATGTTTGTCTTCTATTTCCCTTTATTGTTAAATTTCTTCAATCTTAATTGAGGATGAAACTTCCAACAATGTGCTTCACCATGGCTTTCTTTGGAACAATTCTTTCACACGGGTTTCTCCCCTTCTTTCTTAACATAATCATTTTTCTTTTACTTTCCTTTTTGATTTCTTTCCTTTTTCACCACTCTAGAATGGCTTCTTCTTACTTTCTTCTTGTACATTTTCCCTCTTGCTTTGAGGTGTGTAGCTTGAACACAAACATCATCAAGATTCGTGGGATTAAACATAAGAATGGTGTGTCTAAGATAGCTATGCAAGCCTCTTATATATTTCAGCAAAGTATCTTGTGACTGTAAGTCTACTCCTAGCATAAGAGCTCTTCTCGTAAACTCCTGAGTATACTCTTGCACATTTTGACCTTTTAACTGTCTGACAGTTTGAAAATTCATGATAGATTTTTTCATATGAGCTAAAGGGTAGAATTTTCTTTTTATAGCAGCAATGAAATCAAACCAAGTAATAGAGATCTTACCATGTTTTTTGATCTCATCTTGAGTCCTTGATTCCCACCAAATGAGTGCTGCACCCTCCATTCTCAAGGAAGCCAACTGAATTTTGATATCATCCTCTTTAAGGTTCTGAATTCCACAATACACCTCCAACTGACGAATCCAATTATCAAGTTTCTCTACATTCACTTCACCATTATACATGGGCAACTCAAATTTAACATCAATTTTTAAAAAAGATGTTTTACCAGTTTCTTTTGAAGAATGATGATGAGTATGAGTAAGGGTTGTATTAATGGAAGAGTGTGAAGATGCTTGTGAAGAAGAGGATGAAGAAGATGGTGGAGAGGGTGGAGGTTTGTATCCATTCCCATTACCTCCTCCTGAAGAGCCTTCTCCTTTGGGAGGTTTAGAAATTTATCCTTGCAACCTACTATTCCTCTCTTCATAGAGGACCTTCACCATCTTTGTCATATCAAAGAAAGCCTTTCTGAAGGTCTTCTCATCTTCTGTCATGTTTGTAGGTTCTCCTTCATGAGACATGATCTCTGGAGTCTCAACTGCAATTTGAGGATGTACTGTTGTAGAAGAATTTGGTAACCTTTCTCTTCTTCCACTTGACCCAAATTCAGGGCTTCTAACCAACTTTCCTTCTCCTCTTTTGAGTTTTAACCTTATTAGCATGACACAAACTTGCAAACAATTAAATGCTTCTTTGCACAAGAAAATCTAGTAAGAAAAAAACAGTGCTCTGATACCAACTTGATCTGAAATGGAGCAGCTTAGTAATGTTGTGCTAATTCCCCATTTAGAATAAAACCCAAGATGCTTATCATTTTCTTATCAAGTGCTTAAGGATTCACCGTTTTTTCTAAATTAACTAATTCCCATGAGAGTTTCTTATGTAAATGTTATAAACAATTTAACATAAAAACATATGTTGAACAACAGCAAAATAACAACAAAGAACATCAAAATACAACACAAGGCACATAGATTTCATGAAGAGTTCATCCCTCTTGGGCTACGTCTCCTTGGTACAGCTTCCAAGGCTTGGGCCTCTCTATTATGCTCAAAATTACAACAAAAGTGTGTTTACAATGCTCAAATGCCCTTGAAACCCGTCTCAGTGAGTTCAAAATACTAAAAAATGGCTATCTATCCTATTTTTTCATCCAATTCGGATAATAACTAGAGAAGTTATGACTTCTCCTGGTTCTACCACTATTTGTTCCACAAATTTGCTCCAAAATCGGCAGAAACCCCCATCTTTGCTCCAAAATCCGCTAACCGGGTGAATATTTCATTGCGTTGCGGGCCATAACCTGTCAGTTGTATCACAAATCCCAATTGGTGAAGTTTGGTGGGTTGAAGGTCTTGTTAACACAGTGGGGATGTTGCGATAGCGATATCACGGACCCAACGAGAGTAATAACTAGAATATATAAAAATATCGTGTCCTGACAGTCCATCGAAAATCGCAATTCGGCGATTATTGTCGGAACCATAAAAAACACAACCATTTTCTATGATTGTGATATGTGATAAATTGAATTGCAACTGGGCTTCACTGGTGGCCGATTCTGTAATACTCGTCCACCTACGATATGCGATTGCGATTAGATCGCATCGCAACCTGTTTGTGTTAGGGCCGATTTCAAACATCTTTCTGCCTGCGACTGCGATTTGTGATATGTGGGGGTCAATGGAAGCCTACCATTTGGAGCCTCCATATTTGCTGAAGGGCTATGCCACGTCATCCAATCCTGCCATGTAGACAAGTCAAACTTGAACTTTGACTTGCTATAACTTCTGCATACGAGCTCGGATTTGAGTGTCGTTCACACCGTTGGATTCAAAATGACGAGCTCTTCGATCTGAAGCCGAGTTTAAAAAAATTATAACTCTTTTATTTTTGAGCATAAACTTGAGTACCTGATCACCCCTTTTTCCATGAATAATGGAGGCTGACACGACATCCTACCAAATTATAGGTGTGAAAACAAGAAGGTTAACTTCTGAGTGGCATAACTTTTGCATGCAGATTTTGATTGACGCGCTTCTTGCATCGTTGGAAATATCTTTGTGTGTATAACAACATGAAAATGAGTGGCATTAAAGTGAAACAAAAATTCCTCCAAAGACCATCGTTTGAGGCCTCAAAATGCTCCCGAAAAGTTTCAGACCCTGTTTCGCCAAACTGGGTCCCTCCGGTAAAAATGGTCTCGTGAGCTGGTTCCTCCACTTTTTCCACTCTGAATGCATCGAGATGGATGAAAAATAATATAATGATCCAATCTGAATCAAAATTTCAATAACCTTCATGTAGATAAACTAAAAAGTAATGATTTATTGTGTTAATTAATAAAAATGGGTAAAATAATAAGAAATAATTAATAAACAAATGAGTTTATTAAATTAATTCTAGATGAAATGGTCAAATAAGTTAAAAATAATTTATAAATAATGATTTAATAAATTATTTCTATGAGAATGTTTAGAGGATTAAGGAATAATCAATAAATAAATTATTTATTGAATTATTCCTATGGAAACAGAAAATGTGAGTGAAAATATTTTGAATTATTTTCACTTTAATGGGTAAAAATACGAGAATAACATAAAATTAATGAATTTATGGGTTATTCTCATGTGGGTAAATTAATTAATGAAAATAACTTAGGAAAATGGTTCCTTAGGCTATTTTCTTAGGTGAAAGTGGGTCTTAATGTGTAAAAAATCATTCTACATGGTGTATTTCAATACACCTAATGAGTTATGTCTAGGTGATCACTTTTATGTGATAACACTGGGAATTGATGGATTTGCAATAGATTTCTATCAAACTTGATGGCCTTTTCTTGGCCCAAAAATCCATTTGCTAGTGGAATAATTCCCGCCTCTGACAATTGATGTGGTTAGGCATTAACATGACTCTTATAACCTTAATTATGAAATTGAATAAAGACAAATTTCCCAATAGGTTTAGACCTATAGTCCTCCATAATGTAATCTACATGGTTATGTCGATAGTAATTGTAAACTACCTTAATCCCCTATTGAGTTCAATCATATTCCTCAAATAAAAAAGATTTGGGTAAGGTTATCAGATCTTGGATGGAATAATAGTCACCCATGAAGTTGTACACTCACTAAAAAAATAAAAGATAGTAGGGATGATGATAAATTTGGATCTCTCCAAGGCGTATGATCGATTAAACTAGGATTGTTTCCTCCAAACCCTTTGAGTTTTTTGATTTTTTGACCAATGGATTAGATCCTTGATCTCACCCCCCTTTTTCTCAATAATCCTAAATGGATCCCCCACCTCAACCTTTAATCCCTCTTGAGAGCTTAGGTAGGGCAACCTAATTTCCCCCTTTTTATCTATCCTGGAATAAAAAGGGATAGGAAGATATCTTAAGGCGGCAAGTGCTCGGGGTTTACTTAAAATACTACATCTATAAAAAGTAGATCTTGCTATCACACATCGATAGTTCGTTGTTGATATCAAGCTATTTCAAGTTCCAACAACTAGAAAGATCACCCTTTTGAAAACAATACTCAATGAATTTATGGAGGCTTCGTGTATGGTAATCAATCAAACACACACACACACACACATATATCACTAATGTGGTAGTATAACATTGTTTAGCTCGCTTGATATGATTTTAGTTGAGTAAGCCATTAGCCATATATTGGGCCTCCCTTGGTAGAAATCTCCCTGCATATAGTATGCTAGCAACACACCTTGTAATGGATCTCCCAAAAGGTCTAAAGTTGGGCTTTTCGATCACTTAATTTGCCAAGAATAATCGTGCTTCTAAAATAAATTCTATAAGCTCTACTAGTGTACCAAATATCAATTATGGCAACCCCTAAAGTTTTCCTCCTAGTCATCAAGAATCTATATCGATATTTCCTTTGGAGTTGGACTACTAATGAAAAGAAGTGAAAATAGTAGGAGCATTGGGAATTAGAGACCCTAAAACACTTAACAGGGTAATGGGAGTGAAAATATGGGGGAGATGGATTTAAGATGGCTAGGAATTATGGAAACATATTTGGAATAGAAAATATAGCAACCAAACCTCCCAATTGGCTAAGCTATGAAACATAGAATTCCCTTAAGGATCATTAATATGGAACTTGGAAATAGAAATAAAATGTTTAGTCCAAGACCATACATTATGGGAACTAAGGGAGGGACGAATGAATCTATTTTGGAGAGACGCATGGAAACAATCCCTTGGTTTGTTGGACTAAGAAGAGCTCCAAGAATTAGGGAAATGCACTTCAACAAAACAATGCATCACAATGTCAATTTTTTCAAAGCTGACTACTAACTGTATAGATTAGATAAGTTGGAAGACAATAGAATATTGACTAGATCATCTGACCACAACGGCTTGGACCAATGTTGACCAAGGACTACAAAATCCCAATTGTTCAAGGCCCAAGCAAGCTATGTTGGGGATATCAAACAAAAGGTATTGTTACAATAAAAGAATCTTATGCCCTGTTAACTGACCATAAATATCTACCTAAAAATATATATGTAGGGAAAATGTGGAGGCAAGGAAATTGGTCAAAAGTTGCTCATTTCATGTGGTTGGTCACTACAACATGGGTTCTCTCATGGGATTAAATTAGGAAAATCCTCTTCACTGGTCCATCAATTGTCTCCTTATGAAATAATCAAGAGCAATACTTGGAGCATCTCCTTAATACATGCTCCTAATCCAAGAAGTTATGAGAACAAATCCTACTCATGTTTGAGTATTCAGATTGAAATTATAACACCCTTTCAGATACAATTGACTAATGGAGATAGGGAATCTTTCATAGCCCTATACTCAACAAAGATTTGAATCTAATACCAGTATTCCTCCTATGGTTAACATGGAAAGAAAGGAACACATGGATCTTCAAACAACTAGAATCTCATGGCAATGAGGTTCAACATATAATCAAGAAAAGCATTAAAGAAACCATTTTATCCACATCACATACACGGGAATATTGGGAAGAAACACATCATGTGGAAAGGATTCTTAAAAAATGTGAGCTTTCTCCATCAATGGAACAAAAAATATCTCCCCATATCTCACACGGAGGGTGGATATCCCCATTAACATATACAACTCCCCCAACTGGCTTCATAAAACTCAACTTTGATGATGCCTAGTGTTAGTTCCCTATAATACTAGTGATTCCCCCATTACTATTGTCATTGTATCCCTTATTGTTATTGTTGTGCCCCTATTGTCCCCATATTGTTATTATTATGCCCCATAGAAGCCCACTATTGTTATTGTTGTGCCCTTATATCATTATTATTATGCCGACTTTGATTATATTGTGACCCCTTAGACTCCTACATATGGAAATGAATTTTGTCAGTTGTATCATCCAAAAATTATTCATTTGTGTAATGTAAAGGAGGTTTCCCCCTCGAAGAGGCTGATTTTGAAGTTGTTGATCTATCTTTTCTTCTATTTTGTGAGCTGGTTATAATAGATTTGGTACCAAAGCTTTGGATTCTAGGGTTTCACTGCTCCAAACAGGTCATCGTGGAATTTTCGCTATAACTTGTTTCTATGACGTTTCAGAAGCTGAAAGTAAAACCCATTTGAGCTGAAATCTTGATAAACCTCTGGTCCAAATTTTAGATCTTTTCTCGCTTTATTTTCAGAGATAGGATCCAAGGAAGTTAGGGTTTTTGCACGCTCCCGAATTATATCTCAAAAAGGTGACCTCGGGAAAATCGTCATAACTTTCTCTTTGAGAATCAGATTGAAATTTTGTAAAACATTGCAGAAAGAGGATAGCTTCTAATTTTCTGTGTATTAGGTTCAGGTCCTAAGGTCGAAACAATGACACGTGGAACTTCGTACAAGTTCACTCTACTGAACCAGTCTATAATCAGGTCATCATGGGAGATTTGGCATAACTCTTCCTTGGAGAATTCAATCTTGCTCAGACTTGTGGGGGTGGAAAGAGGACTAAGAGGGATACCATAGAACATAATTTGAGACTTTGGAGATCCTAAATTACTAAGATACAACAGATTCAATATTAAGCTCCTACAAAGTAAAAAAAGGTGTGTAGTTTTTTAAAACTTTTGCATAATTTTGGTTTGAAGAATTAGTTTGAAGGAATTCAAAGGGCATAGTGAAGCATTATTATCATTAATTGATGCCCCAAAGAAAGAAAATGGAAACACCTAGTAAGAAACCTGAAATCTCAAGCATGACTCGTGAAGAAGAGGAAGAAATGCAACATGATATGTCAAAATTACGAGACCAAGTGCAACAAAATTCACTCTCACAAAAAGTAATGGAAGCTAAGATTGAAAGTTTAAAGAAATGCGTGGAAGCTATGATGGATGGAATGGAAGCTAAGATGGATATTTTAAAGAAAGACATGGAAGCTAAGATGGATGGTTTAAAGAAAGGCGTGTAAGCTAAGATGGATGGGGTAGAAGAGAAAATTAAAGGAAACATGGAAGATTTGAAGACAAATTTGACACATTTAATACAAGAAATGCTTACTAATGGCGAAAGGGTAGTAAAGGAAACTCATGATGAGAACAAAATAAATGTTAATCATGATTTCATAGACTCTAACATTAGATTGAAGACCCACCATGTTCCAAAGCTCAATATGAGGAAGTTTGATGGAAAGGATCCCGCAACGTGGATACTTGAGATGGAGCAATATTTCGATCTCCATAATGTGCAAAACACACAAAAGGTACGCATTGCAACTTTATATTTGGAACAAAATCAGTTTGCATGGCATCGATGGCTTTTCCCACGTAAACAACTTGTCACTTGGGAAATTTTTACGGAAGAAATGATACGACATTATGAGGATACAAAAAACAACTTCTTTTTTAGCCAATTGATAAATATCAGACAAAGGGGTTCAATGATGGAGCACATTGAGGACTTCCAAAAAGTGAATATAAGGGTAAAAGATATTCCAGAGGAGCATAGGATTGATGTGTTCATAGGGAATTTAAAGGATAAAATCCAACATGAGGTTTAGCTTTGGGAACCTGATTCATTGGGAAGGCATTCAGGTTAGCAAGAAAAATGGAAAGAAAAATTATGGAAATAAGGAAGCCTACCACTCACAACTATAAAGATGGAAGTGTTGTTACCACTAACCTTCCACAACCTACAAGGTTGACACCACAACAATTGGAAGAAAAAAGAGAAAAAGGGCTTTGTTATAGCTGTGATAGCAAATACACTAAAGGTCATAAGCGTGTTGAGAAGAAATTATTTTACATAGATTGTGAAGAGGACGAAGAAAAGGAACAAGAAACGTCAAAAGAAGAGGATATACACCAGGAACAAACCCTAGAGAAAGAAGAAATGAATCCAACGATATCTTGTAATGCATTGGCTGGAATTAACACTCCTCAAACTATCAAGATAGAAGGACATATCAAGAAGAAAAAGGTAATTGTTGATTGATTTGGCAGTACCCATAATTTTATTCATTGTAAGATAGCCAAGGAATTGAATTTCTTCCTCTATCTAGCACCAGAGTGTCAAGTGATGGTTGTAAGTGGAGGAACCATAAATTTATCTGGGAAGTGCCATAATATCAAGCTATCCATGAGAGAATATGTATTGAATAGCCAAATGCTTTCCATTCCAATGGGTGGTGTTGATGTTGTACTAGAAGTCCAATGGCTACAATCCTTGGGTACAATATCTTTTAATTTTCAAGAACTTTTCATGAATTTTTTTCGAAAAGAAAGGAAGTTGAATTAAAGGGTATTGTAGGGAAACTGGGAAAGATAATCAACTCTAATGGAATGACAAAGATTCTAAAGAAAGAACAACAAGGCATAATTGAAAAATTATGTTCACTAGAGGTTCCCACATCGAAATCATCTATTTCTCCAAATCTCCAAAAAGCCTTGGACAATCATTCCAAGGTATTTGAGACTACCAAAGGCCTCCCGCCTATTCGTGATCATGATCATGATATTCATTTGATTCTAGGAAGGGTTCCTCCAAACATCAAGCTTTACAGATATCCATATGCCCAAAAGAGTGAAATTGAACGTATGGTTGCAGAAATGCTAGAGGCTGGTATAATTCAGCCTAGTTAAAGTTCTTTCTTTGCTCCAGTGATATTGGTGTAGAAGAAGGATGGGTCATCGTGCATGTGTCTGGATTATAGGGAGCTCAACAAGCTCGCTATTAAAGATAAATTTCCCATTCCTGTCATTGATGAATTATTGGATGAACTGCATGGATCAATTTACTTCACCAAGTTGGATCTTCATTCAGGATATCCTCAAATTAGAATGAAGACTGAAGACATTTCGAAAACAACATTTAGAAATCATGAGGGCCATTATGAATTTTTGGTCATGCCTTTTGGCCTTACCAATGAACCTTCTACATTTCAAGGTTTGATGAATTCCATTTTCAAACCCTTCCTTAGAAAATTTGTGTTAGTATTTTTTGATGATATATTAATCTACAACAAGTCGTGGAAGAATCATGTTCAACATGTTGACATGGTTCTCAAATTATTGGAGGAGAAAAAATTATATGCAAAAAACTACCAATGTTTTTTTGGAGTACAAGAGGTAGAATATCTAGGTCATATTGTATCTCATGAAGGTGTGAAGGTAGACCCTAGCAAAATTAAATCCATTAAGGAATGGAAAATCCACACATCCATAAAGCATTTGCGAGGATTTATCAGGTTGACAGGGTATTATCGCAAGTTTGTTAAGAATTATGGTATAATAGCAGCACCTCTAATAACATTATTGAAGAAAGATGCATTTTCATGGACTCGAGAAGCAACGAAGGCCTTTGAACATCTTAAAGAGGCAATATGCCAAGCACCGGTCTTAGTTAAGCCAGACTTCACAAAAACCTTTATTGTGGAATGCGATGCCTCAAGAAATGGAATTGGTGTTGTTTTAATGCAAGAGGAAAGACCCATTGCTTTTGAAAGTCATCCAATCAAAGGAAAGTATTTACACAAAGCTACTTATGATAAGGAAATGTTGGCAATACTACATGCATTTAAGAAATGGCAACCCTACCTAATGGGAAGACAATTGAAGGTAAAAACTAATCATAATAGCCTTAAATACTTTTTAGAACAAATATTATCCTCATAAGAGCATCAAAAATGGGTCACAAAGATGTTGGGTTATGACTTTGAAATCACCTACAAAAAAGGGAAGATAAATTTTGTGGCAGATGCACTCTCAACAAAGGAGGAGGATGTGGAAGCATTGCTTTGCCCCATTTCTATTATCCAACTAGATTGGATAAAAGAAGTAAGGGATGAATGGAAAAATGACAAAGAAGTGTGAAAACTAATTCAAAAGCCACAAAATATCCCAGTGCATCTAATACATTTAGCTAGAAAAATGATTTGTTATGGTACAAAGATCGCTTATACCTATGTAAGAATTCCCAACTCAAACAAAAGATTCTTATGGAATTGCACACCTCTCCCTTAGGAGGGCACTTAGGATTTTTAAAAGGTTACTACAAGGTTAAGAAGGAATTTTTTTGGGATGGCCTTAAATCGGATATTCAAAATTTTGTGGCAATATGTTTGGTTTGCCAACAAAATAAAGTTGAAACAATTAAGACCCCAGGTCTATTACAACCTTTATCCATTCCAAGCCAACATTGGGACGAAGTTTCAATGGATTTTATCACAGGTTTACCCAAGTCCGAAGGAAAGAGTGTCATCAAGGTGGTAGTTGATAGACTCACCAAGTATGCACACTTTTGTGCATTATCGCATCTATTTAAAGCTAGTAAAGTTTCTACTGCATTTATGAAACAATTCAAACGTTACATGGAAACCCAAATATTATTGTAAGTGATAGAGATCCCATTTTCACTGGAAATTTTTGGACATAATTATTTTCTTGTCTTGGTACTTAGTTAGCTCATAGCTCATCTTATCATCCTTAATCTGATGGGAAGACTGAGATAGTAAATAAAGTTTTGGAAGGATTTCTTCATTGCTTTGTATCTGATAAACATACACAATGGGTCAAATGGTTGCCTCTGGCTGAATGGTGGTATCACACTTCCTTCCATACTGTAGCAAAAATGACCCCATTTATGGCACTTTATGGATATCATCCACTGTCCATCACATCATATTTAAGAGAAAATTCAAAGGTTCAAGTAGTGGAAGATCACATCAAGCATCAACAACAAGTTCTCTAACTCTTAAAGGATAACCTCACTTTGGTGCAGAATATAATGAAACAACAGGCAGATCAACATCGCAGTGAAAGAAGTTTTGATGTAGGTGACGGGGTATTCCTACGGCTACAACCATATAAAAAAATGTCACTCAAGCAATCTAAGAAGGATAATAAATTATCAACAAGGTATTATGGTCCGTACAAGGTGTTGCAATAGATTGGTACTATGGCATACAAATTTGAGCTTCTTGCAGCTTCCCAAATGCACCCAGTTTTCCATGTTTTATGCTTAAAGAATATTTCTATAACTTGATGAGGAAGGAAAAATCATATTGGAACTTGAAGGAGTCATAGAAACAAGAACTCGACATCTACAAAATCGATCAATTTCGAAGTACCTCATCAAGTGGAAGAACTTACCCACTGAAGATTCCACATGGGAGGGTGAAAATTTTATACTAAGCATCCAGAACTACTCAAGCGTTGAGGACAACACTTTTTTGAAGGAGAGGGACATGTTAGGTCCCTATAATACTAGTGATTCCCACATTACTATTGTCATTGTAGCCCTTATTGTTATTTTTGTGCCCCTGTTGTCCCCATATTGTTATTATGTGCCCCATAGAAGCCCACTATTGTTATTGTTGTGCCGTTATATTATTATTGTTATGTCGGTTTTGATTGTATTGTGACCACTTAAAATCCTATATATAGAAAGGAGGTTTTTTCATTTGTATCATCCAAGAATTGTTCATTTGTGTAATGTAAAGGAGGTTTCCCCCTCGAAGAGGCTAATTTGAAGTCATTGATCTATCTTTTCTTCTATTTTGTGAGTTGGTTACATAACACCTAGAAAGGAAACCTAGGCCAGACAAGATATGGAGGGATATTTCAAGATAATAGAGGTCAGGATTTATTCCTACATGCTAATAGTTGCAGGATCAATAGAAACAATGTTGTTGAATTCTTTGTGTTGTAGACATGAATTTGACATGCGAAAGAGGATGGTTTTACAAAACTCCATGTGGATGATTGTTGGTGTCTAAGTGTGAATAAAACTATTCAACCCTTTCCCACATTAATTATCAATCTAGGATCTATTGGTTATTTCAAGGCTAACACGCAAAGTATGTAGAAATTTTGAATAATATGACACTTATTCATAGAGATTATCCTGATTATACACTATTGCGGAATGCATGCATAATACATAACCTCCTCTACGTTGATCATCAATTTTGCGGAATTAAAAACAATGAAACATCAATCGCATGCGCACATTAACACAGTATGCAACACGAGGAAAGCATACAGCTGAAAACCCCCAACTATATGTATATTATAATGATTGAGAACATGTAACAATACATAGTACAATACTCCTCACAAGTACTCAGTACTATCTCCACCTGTTACACACAAAACTAGCTCAGATCTGAATCAATCACAGGTTCAAATCTCCTCCACTGCTTGCCTGCCTCCACTGCGCAATCCTGCATGAGAATGGATGAGAATGGCTGATCCAAACTCGTATTTCCCTTTTCTGAACCACGCAATCCTCATTGGCAATAATCAATCCATTGATTGTGCAAATCTCATGCACAACTATAGTCACAACTGATAGCTGTCTTGCCCTTTCACTCACCTCTAACACCTGTCTCCACTGAACTGTCCATGCACTGAGTTAACTGATGTATTCTTTAGTTGCTTTATGAGTTAATAATTAGTGAATTAATTAAAAATTAATTCACATCACTCATCACTAGTGTATTCTACAGTTAGACTAAATACAACTAGTTCAACCAAGTCAAACTAAACACAACTCCATCAACTCCTTAATCAACTCCACCAAACTCAATCACTTGAGTTCTAACTGAAGTCCATCTTGCAATAGCTCAACTGACCCATAAGAAAAACATATTTCCTTCTGGCAGCTGCATGTGCCACATCCGTAGCTCGAACTGAAGTGCTCCAAGAAGATAAGATAATGTTTATAGTCCAAATATTATTAAGAGCTAATAATATTCGACTGTTATATTTTTAGCCTGGCAGTCTAAAAATAGACTCCGCCCATATGTCTAAAAATAGAAGTCCATCTATTTTTACCAACATGACCAATCATCCACAAATAGCATCCTGCAACTCATAGACCATGATCCATATGTCTAAAAATAGACTTTGTGCCAAAAATAGCCTGCGGGCCCACTTAGTGAAGGCGACTTCTTTTCACTAAGATCCATCATCTTGTTGCATTTTCAACACTCCCTCTCAACAAGATATGGATTATCTGCAACCCCTATCCTGCAACTTTGGAATGTTCTGCATGCAACACATTTGCCCAGTCCACTTGCTCCAACAACACTTGGAACAAAAACACTCCCAACTGACCACTCTGTTGGGCTAGGAACATACTCTGATGCTGAAGCTCTACCTGCTGCTGACAAGTGCTCCCTCTCTGACATCTACGCTACTACAACATCTCCATGCATCTTGCACCATTGCACACTTCTCTGTGCCACCTAGCACTGTGCAAAACACTTGTGCCTCTCGCATTGCTGCAGCCTGCTAGCTATGCGCTGTCCTGGGATTCCCTACACTGTCGCTCTCTCTGCCGCTCCATCCGCATCTGTCTCTACCCAATCAGTCAGTTCCTGCTACTCCACATCGGGGCTCCCATAGCAAGGTCTCATCCAAGAGGTTGGGTACCTCAAGGATCCTGCCCCTCCTCCTTGGGACGATCACTCTATATCGCCCCACCTCCTACCTGGAGGTATGGCTGCATGTGATCCCTGATGAGCCCCAAAAATGGGTAACTTATTGGGCTCATTTTTCCTACTATTCTTCATCAATCCACCATTTTTCATAGATTATGCATGTTTTTTGAGTGTGTTTATGTTATTTGAATGAATAAGGGTGGTCACTTTACCAAGGATGCTAATACGTGGTTATTTCAGGTCTTTGGACAAATTTTGGAACAAAGCCAAGCAATTATGAGCCAGGTGACA
The DNA here is from genome assembly GCA_031772625.1 of Pinus tabuliformis. NCBI lineage: Eukaryota > Viridiplantae > Streptophyta > Pinopsida > Pinales > Pinaceae > Pinus > Pinus tabuliformis. Next base: position 76,420,896 of record CM062806.1, on the reverse strand, counting down.
GCCAAGCATGAGGAAGCAAGGGTGAGGATTCGTAGGAAGGTTGTATCTTGCATTAAATGGCCCTTCCTCGAAATCTCCACCCTCAGCTCGAAGCTCAGCAGGCCACCAAAACGAATCCTAAAGGCAGCCGAGCAGCTTTGTGAAGAGTGACTGTTTACTGGCAGTTTGAACAGCTGAGCCCCTTGAGTTAAGGAGGGCTACTAGGACCCTCGTAGGGCATAAATAGGAAGGCTTCAGCCTTCGTAGTTTACTTTTGGAACTTTTGGGTTTTGCACTATAGTGCTATCATTATCTCAGCTCGTTTTTGTAGCTACTGCTGTATAAATTTCTTGTGACATGATTATTTTTGAGGAATGAAGAGCAGCTTTACTTGGCATCAGTTCTGACTTTTCTTTAGGAGCCTGTAGCTCTTGGGGTTGGGCCCAACCCAAGTGCCAAGGCTTCCTTTATGTACTGTTATTTTCTTCTTATGTCTTTGCAAAATAATTTCTGTTAAGTAGATTAAAATCTTGCTGATTATCTAGGTCACTGTTGATGATTAGAAAAGTTTTTTATGTTCAGATTGAGTTGATAGGTTATTAACAGGGAAGATATCTAGAAAAAGGCCATCAAGGACCTCTGATCTCATCTCTCCCTCAGTGGGATCATGATCTGGGACAAGGGTGACCTTGCTGCCAACAAAAACACTGTCATTGCCTCACCATGCAATCATTAGTGTTAGATTCTCGTTTGCAGAAGTTGATACCAGTTGTGGTTAAGCATTCAGATTCATGATTGCTTAGTTTGCATAACTATTTCACGTGATTTCATTGCAAATAAACTTTTGTTCATTTCTTTTGCTGTTACTTAGGCCAGATTAGAATAAAGTAGCTAGGTCATCGGTTTTTCCAAGTCATTGTTTGTTCAGTTACAGAAGAAACTTGCAGAGTACTTGTAACACCTCTCCATCTACCCGTACTCCATCAATCCCATCTGCTCCATCCCCTACCTCTGATTCTTGCCTCATATTTGCTACACCTTGACCTAGTTTCCATATTTTTGTGCAACATTGCTCCACTCCTCCTTGAACAAATCCAGCCATCCTCATCTCTTCTCAGCTCCATCCACCAAGTACTGGACCTCCTCAAACCCTTTTCCTACCTCCATACTCACCTCTCCACCTTTCTCTCTCCATCCACCCTCCAAAACCCGATTTCTGAACATCCTGTAGAAAATACAGAACATCCTGTAGAACCCCTGCAGACTTCGTGTAGAAGCTCACGAAAGTGGTTTCTTGATAGCCAAACTCGGTGAAACTCTCTGGAAGGGTGCTAGGGACCCCTTAGGCCCCCTTCTAACCTTCCCAACATCTTTCCACCATTTCCTCTCGCCAATCCACCTCTGCACAGTCAAAACAGTCAAAGCACATGCATGATAATTCTGACAACTTATTCAAAAATACAAAAAGATGTTTCTTTCAGATGTTACTATAGAAATAGCTTAGATACATGCATTTTACCTTCCTAGAAGTCAATGGCATCTCTTCCAGTAGCTTGCATCCTCTTTCTTGCATCAGTAGGGCTAGCTGGTAAAATTAGGGTTTGCTCGGGTTTGCATTTCCTTTCAGCTTTCCAGTTCCTTTCTGCAAGTAGATTAGCCTTCTTTGAGTTAGCTTTCATCCATTAGTTAAAAAGCTTCTTCTCAGAGCTCATAAAAGTCGGCTTAAGCTCCTAGTGGACTTGTGCCAACTGACCAAGTGACAGCTGCGGCAAGAGCTAGTACTTGTGCATACAGCACCGTCGCTTCCAAGTTTGTTACGAACTACCGGGTTGATAAGAGTAAAGAAGGGAGTCCCAGGAGTTGCAGCATTATTGCTGCAATACTGGAGCCCACCATCTTTTTGGCGTCGTTGCCGGGGAAGTGTCAGAGTATTGGTGATTGTTGCTTTTCTTCTATTTTTCTACTCCAACTTTCTACTAAGTAGTTTATTTCAGTTCCATTCTACAATTTCATTTCTGCAAAAGTAAATTAGACATTTCCTGCTTTCATAGATTAGCCTTTGAATTCCGCAATTTCAATTTTGAAAGTGTAGAATAGCATTTCAATTCTGCAAGCGCAGTCTAGCATTTTATTCATGCAATTTGATTTCAGCAAAATAGATTAGTCCTTTCCTGCTTTCATTTCAATTCCGCATTTTCATTTCCGCAAGATAGATTTTAGTTAGTTGCAATTCCATCTATTTCAGTTTTGCAGGTACAAGTAGAAAAAAGCAAAAGCAACCAAAAATCTTTTCATGCCTCGTAGGAACAGAGATAATACCAGAAAATTCCTACCCAACACCCCCACCACTTCACTGAGTCACCCTTCTCTCTTCTTTGGTGGCAGTGACCCAGAAGAACCTATAGGTGAACCTCCTGAGATATACGAAGATCCTATAATAGAAGAAGAGCAAGAAAACATTCCTTTTGAGACCATGGCTGAAAACAGAAACGGTAGAGAAGATGATGAGAGAATAGAAGGTACCTTCCCCATCCGAGAGACCAACGGGGACATGAAGATGAAAAACATAAGTCCCTTAGCCTTACCTCATTTCCATGGATTGACCACTGAAGACCCTGATACCTTCCTGTTTGAGTTTGCTGTCCTTTGCTGAACTTATGACTATGCTGAGGACGAGCAAAAGTTGAAACTCTTTCCTTCTACCCTCAAGGATGCAGCACTCCGCTGGTTCATGGGGTTACCTGGAAACAGTATCACCACTTGGGCTCAGATGCAGCAAGCCTTTAACAACAAATACCGGGACTACTGTAGGTCCAAGGAAACAAAGGGAGAGATCTTCCGGATGACCATGGGAAATGATGAGTCCTTAGAAGACTATGAGGAAAGGTTCCAACTTAGCTATAAATGGGCTAGGTGCACACTTGACCTTGAATCTCTAAAGTTGGTGCTGCTCCGAGGAGTCCCTGAAGACCTTCTAGATACCCTCCATTTGCTAGCTGGAGGGGACATCTACCAACTACCTTATGAAGACATAAAGATTGTGTTTAGAAACCATTCTAGGGCAGCCCGGAAAAGAGGTAGGGGGAATCTGCTTTCAGCTAGTACCGCCTTCTCCAAGCATGAGTTTGCTAATCAGATGGAAGACCTCAAAAGTGAGGTGAGACAGACCATTGCCATGCAACTTGATACTTTCCGAATCCAACAAAAGAAAGAGGAAGCTGAGAGGGCTTTGGCCATTTTCTGTCCCAGATGTACGAGGAAGCACCCTAAGAACGAGTGTCCATTGCACTCAGTAGAGGTATGTTTCATTTGTGAGGAAGACCACCCCACAAACCAATGCCCAACCTTACCCAGATTTAAAGCCATGTACCAAGGGACTGAGGCAACCACTGAACCTCTCTACCTCCTCAACCAAAGGAGGCCGCATGCGCCCAGACCTTACCAGCAGGGGATGCAAGGGACATCCCAAGCTTATTATAGCCCCAACCAATCTGCTCACATACCTTCTTGGGGTCCCCCTGCTCATCCTTCCTGGTCCGCACCTCCTCCGTGGTCTTATCCATCTCAATACCATACTCAACCCACTGCTCATTCGTTTCACTCACATGTCCAGCCACAACCTCAGTGGAATGCACCTCAACTGGGGTGGAGGCCCCAATACAACTCTCCTCCCACCATTCTGCCTCCACCACCAGCTCAACCACAACCATTACCTCCTGCTCCTCCAAGACAACCCCAGATGCTTGCTCAACCGAACCTGAACCCGAACCCCAACAACAGACAGGCCCAGCAGGTATATACTGGGGAGACAACATGCCCTACCTATGCTGTGGAGATCCAGGAGATCAACCTGCGATCTGGGAAGGTCCTTCCAGATCGCCAACCTCCTCCCCTGGAGGATGAGGAAGAGAAACAGGAAAGTGAACCCAAAGCCATTCCACCCTTTCCTGAGCGACTAACAGTAACCACGCAACCAAACCTAGAGGAGACTGAACTTCTGGAGGAACTTAAACAGTTGTGTGTGAAAATACCACTTCTCCAGGCCATAAAAGATGTACCAATATACAACAAATTGATTAAGTAGAAGTGTTTCAGGCACCCAGGCAGGCGAAAGAGAGATGCCTCGACTATCAATGTCATAGGACAACTGTCCGATCTAATGTTGGGGCAAGTAATCTGTCCAAAGTATTTGGACCCTGGGAGTCCTATAGTTGATGTCCACATCAATGGCACCATAATCCCCCATACCTTGATTGATCTAGGGGCTGCCATTAATGTGATGACCAGGGACACCATGCTCAAACTCAACCTTCAGAGTTCCTTAAGGAAGACCTCGGTAGTCCTGCAGTTAGCAGATCGCTCCACCGTGACTCCCGAAGGGATTGTGGAAGATGTCTTGGTCTCTGTTGACTCTTGGGAGTACCCTGCGGACTTCTTGGTCCTTCAGCCAAAGGCAAAGCTCACTGGATACCCCCTCATTTTGGGAAGGCCTTGGTTAGCCACTGTGGATGCTTACATCAGTTGTCGAGCTGGAAGCATGACCATCAAGAATGGGCCTATGTCCAAATAGCTAGTCCTATACCCTCCTGCCCAACCTCTGCTAGAACATGACTTACCACTCTGGTTGGAAGAGGGAGATGAGGATGAGGTCTACTCTACACCATTGTGCATAGTAGAAACCACCAGGGGAGGCCCTCATCTACCCCATCTCCGACAGTGAGTGGGTCTCACCTCTAGTGCTTGTGCCCAAGAAGAATGGGAAGTGGAGAATCTGTGTAGATTACCGAGAACTTAACAAAGCCACCAAGAAATACCATTTCCCTTTGCCTTTCATAGATGAAGTGTTGGATGGACTGGCAGGGAAGAAGTTCTTCTCTTTCCTAGATGGGTTCAGCGGGTATAATCAGATCCAAATCAGCCCGGAGGACCAAGATAAAACCACCTTCACTTGTCCATGGGGTACCTTTGCCTACCGAGTCCTTCCCTTTGGGCTATGCAATGCTCCTGCTACTTTCTAGAGAGCAGTATTGAGCATATTTTCTGAGTTGGTCCATGACTCGGTAGAAATCTATATGGATGACTTTACTCCTTATGGGTCCAACTTCCGAGGAGCATTGACTAACTTGGGAAAAGTCTTAACCAAGTCTATTGAGATGAACCTATCCCTTAGTCCCGAAAAATGCGAATTCCTGATGACCGAAGGGACTGTGCTAGTCCATACAATTTCCCAGCAAGGATTACAGGTGGATCCTAACAAGATTGTTATCATCCATGTGGTCCCACCTCCTCAAAAGGTGAGAGACGTTCGAAGTTTCCTAGGCTTAGCAGGATATTATAGACAATTCATTAAAGATTTTAGTAAGCTAGCCTCGCCATTGTTTGGCCTCTTAGGAAAAGATGTTGAGTTCAAATGGACTGATGACTGTCAAGGGGCTCTGGATGAGTTGAAAGATAAGCTGGTGTCCGCCCCGATCTTAAGAGGTCCAAACTGGGCCCTACCTTTCCACATCCACACTGATGCCTCGAACAAAGCCATAGGGGAAGCCTTAGGACAAGTTGAGGAGAAACTACCATATGCCATATACTTCGTTAGCAGAACCTATCCAAGGCAGAAATGAACTATACTGTAACCGAGAAAGAGTTCCTAGCAGTAGTCCATTCCTTAAACAAGTTCAGACACTACATCACTAGTCATCAAACATTTGTATGCACTGATCATGCTGCAATTAGGTATTTAATGAATAAGCTTGATGTAGATGCTTGTATCATTAGATGGTTACTTTTGTTGCAGCAATTTGATTTGATTATTGTCGACAAGCCAGGTAAGGAAAATGTTGTTGCTGACTTCTTGTTTAGATTTGATTTGCCTGCAGGTGAAGAAGGGACAGTGGATGACCAGATGCCAGATGAACACCTGTTTGCTATCTCAGTACTCTCTTCATGGTTTGCTGATATAGCAAATTACTTGGTCTCAACACAGTTCCCTCCGCATCTATCCTCAAAGGAGAAGAACAGAATTGTGAGAAAGAGTGCCCCGTTCACTTGGATCGGGGGCAACCTGTTCAAACTTGGCCCAGATCAGATCTTGAGGCATTGCGTTAGGGAGGAGGAAGTCCTTGACATCCTCCTAACCTGTCACGATGGGCCCTGTGGAGGCCACTTTGTAGCAAAAAGGACTGCCTTCAAAATTCTACAGGCAGGCTACTATTGGCCTACTCTTCACCAAGATGTCAAAAGATACATCAGCCAGTGTGACCGATGTGAGAGGATGGGGAAACCAACTCCAAGGGATGAAATGCCTCTCCAACCTCAAGTGATCTTTGAGCCATTTGAGAAGTGGGGCATGGATTTTGTGGGTCCTATCAACCCTCCTTCAAAGCAAAGGTCTTACATCATTGTGTGCACCGACTATCTGACAAAGTGGGCAGAAACAAAGGCACAAACACCAAGGGAGAAACAATTGTAGAGTAGAGTAGAGAGGATTGAAAATGTCCAAACCAAGGAGGGCACAACCAAGGCAACCACACAGAAATTAAAAGGAAAGACACATCCAGCCAAGCAGACCGAAACAATTGAAACAGTTTCTACAGGAAGCATGAAAACTGTTTCTACAGGAAGCATGAAAACAGTCAACACAGGACTTTCTACAGGAAGCCTGGAAATGAAGCAGCAAAGGGAGAAATCGCCTGAGATTTTGGCCAGGGAGGTGGCAGCAGTGCTGGCTGCCCTAAGCACATCTCCAAAGCAAAAAGGGAAGCGAAAAAGGGAGCCTTCCATGTATTTTAAGGCCAGAAGGAGCATGCGAATAAAAACTGGCAGACCCCAGCCACAGTCAAAGGAGCCAATTACGATTGTGGACACCCCAGATAAACAAAAGGAAAGGTCACCTTCAAAGGCATCCATCACCTATGAACGGGGAAGCCCGAAAACATCCACCTGGAGAGAAAGGATGAAAATGCTGGACACAAAGACCTCTCTATAGGATGCTGAGACTGTTCTACAGGAAACATTGGCTAGGCTAAAGGAGACCGAAGAAATGGAAGGAGAGGCAGCTAAATCACCACAGGAGGAAGAAAAGGTGGAGAACATTGTGGAACCTAGCCCCTAGCCTAGCTTGGGCTCCTACTATAACTTCTTAGAGGCCGGAAAGATCATTCCCCAAAAATTCACAGTGCCCCTTTTCCTTGCACTAGAAGAAGAGAGAGTGAGGACCCACACTTGGATGAAAATTGCCAAGTCCAAGGGTGTGGCAGATATAGGTCCCCTGGAGGAAAAACTCAAAGAGGCGAGAAAGGAATTGGCTATGGTACGGCATGTGGAGAGCAGCCAGTGGGCCAAGCTACAGGAAGAAAACGAGCTGCTTAAACAGCAGCTACAGCTACAGGGACAGCAGAAGGAAGACAGGCCTCACATCTTGGGAGAACAACAGCAACAGGAGAAGCCCACAATAGATAAAGAAACCCCTGATGAGCAGCAGAGAAGAGAAAGGTTGGAGGCTGAAATTGAGACACTAACTAGACAGCTACAGGAGAAGGAATTGCAAGCAGGCCAGGAGATATAGTCTCTAAAACAACAGGTACAAGAAAAGGAGGCCCAACTAGCCTGCATGGCCAGCTGGGCGATGGAAGCTCTGCAGTGTAGGTAGCCTGCCAAATCATACGCCCTATACCTTAAGGATCAGTGGTTGCAGTTTCAGATTAACACCTTGGCCCAAAGGGGCATCACTCCATTTCAAAATTATCATCAATTTGTAGCTTTATGTGACAGTAGCTCCTCAGAGGACAAGGCTAAATTAGTAGAGTTTTATTTGCACAACTTAGCCCTTCCAAACATGAATTCATGGGATCCCAACACTGTGGTAGGAGATGTCCAACTTATGGCCATGGCCTCTTGGATGAATCATGAGGAAAAGAGAGCAGCAAAGGTCCGCAGTATTATGAGTAGAGAACTCAGTGAGCCACTAATGATCAGAGCAGAGCTGGATGACCCCTCAGCAGTGATAAGCACCCACCAACACTTGGCTAATAGCCCTTAGGATTTACCAGAATACATTGAGCAACAGGCTCAAGCTATTGCCCACTTTGAGGACATGGAGAGACTGTTGGGGGATAACTGCCTTCATGCCTGCACAAGGTGGTGGAACACACTGCCTCACAGCTTGAAGATAAGAGAATACCACTCTCCCACCAGGATGAGGGAGGCCTTGGAAAGGGTACCTCTCTACAAACAGTTGATGCAAAATCTGCAGGCCAATTGGATTGGCCTGAAATTCAGTCCTCCCTTGCTTTTGGGATTGCTAGAAGGAGTTAAGGAAGAGGAGGAAAATAGACAGTGGGAGGAAGTGGAAAGGAAAGTAGGATTCCACGACCGGGAAGAAGATATCACCGCGGAGGCCTGGGACGTGAGGGAGGCGGTCAAAGCTATAAAGGATGATGAGCTAGATTAGTTGCTCAGAGGATGAGCAACCCATTTAGCAGGGGGGTGATGATGAGCCCCAAAAATGGGTAACTTATTGGGCTCATTTTGCCTACTGTTCTTCATCAATCCACCATTTTTCATAGATTATGCATGTTTTTTGAGTATGTTTATGTTATTTGAACGAATAAGGGTGGTCACTTTACCAAGGAGGCTAATACGTGGTTATTTCAGGTTTTTTGGACAAATTTTGGAACAAAGCCAAGCAATTATGAGCCAGGTGATAGCCAAGCATGAGGAAGCAAGGGTGAGGATTCATAGGAAGGTTGTCTCTTGCATTAAATGGCCCTTCCTCGAAATCTCCACCCTCAACTCGGAGCTCAGCAGGCCACCAAAATGAATCCTAAAGGCAGCCGAGCAGCTTTGTGAAGAGTGACTGTTTACTGGCAATTTGAACAGCCGAGCCCCTTGAGTTAAGGAGGGCTGCTAGGACCCTCTTAGGGCATAAATAGGAAGGCTTTAACCTTCGTAGTTTACTTTTGGAACTGTTGGGTTTTGCACTATAGTGCTATCATTATCTCAGCTCGTTTTTGTAGCTACTGCTGTATAACTTTCTTATGACATGATTATTTTTGAGGAATGAAGAGCAGCTTTACTTGGCATCAGTTCTGAGTTTTCTTTAAGAGCCTGTAGCTCTTGGGGTTGGGCCCAACCCAAGTGCCAAGGCTTCCTTTATGTACTATTATTTGCTCCTTATGTCTTTGCAAAATAATTTCTGTTAAGTAGATTAAAATCTTGCTGATTATCTAGGTCACTATTGATGATTAGAAAAGCTTTTTATGTTTAGATTGAGTTGATAGGTTATTAACAGGGAAGATATCCAGAAAAAGGCCATCAAGGACCTCTGATCTCATCTCTCCCTCAGTGGGATCATGAGCTGGGACAAAGGTGACCTTGCTGCCAACAAAAACACTGTCATTGCCTCACCATGAAATCATTAGTGTTAGATTCTTGTTTGCAGAAGTTGATACCAGTTGTGGTTAAGCATTCAGATTCATGATTGCTCAGTTTGCATAACTATTTCACGTGATTTCATTGCAAATAAACTTCTGTTCATTTCTTTTGCTGTTACTTAGGCCAGATTAGAATAAAGTAGCTAGGTCATCGGTTTTTCCAAGTCATTGTTTGTTCAATTAGAGAAGCAACTTGCAGAGCACCTGTAACACCTCTCCATCTACCCGTACTCCATCAATCCCATCTGCTCCATCCCCTACCTCTGATTCTTGCCTCATATTTGCTACACCTTGACCTAGTTTCCATATTTTTGTGCAACATTGCTCCACTCCTCCTTGAACAAATCCAGCCATCCTCATCTCTTCTCAGCTCCATCCACCAAGTCTTGGACCTCCTCACACCCTTATCCTACCTCCATACTCACCTCTCCACCTTTCTCTCTCCATCCACCCTCCAAAACCCCATTTCTGAACATCCTGTAGAAAATACAGAACATCCTGTAGAACCCCTGTAGACTTCCTGTAGAAGCTCACGGAAGCGGTTTCTTGATAGCCAAACTCGATGAAACTCTCTAGAAGGGTGTTAGGGACCCCTTAGGCCCCCTTCTAACCTTACCAACCTCTTTCCAGCATTTCCTCTCGCCAATCCACCTCTGCACAGTCAAAACAATCAAAGCACATGCATGATAATTTTGACAACTTATTCAAAAATACAAAAGATGTTTTTTTCAGATGTTACTGTAGAAATTGCTTAGATACATGCATTTTACCTTCCTAGAAGTCAATGGCATCTCTTCCAGTAGTTTGCATCCTCTTTCTTACATCAGTAGGGCTAGCTGGTAAAATTAGGGTTTGCTAGGGTTTGCGTTTCCTTTCAGCTTTCCAGTTTCTTTCTGCAAGTAGATTAGCCTTCTTTGAGTTAGCTTTCGTCCATCAGTTAAAAAGCTTCTTCTCAGAGCCATAGAAGTTGGCTTAAGCTCCTAGCAGACTTGTGCCAGCTGACCAAGTGACAGCTGCGGCAAGAGCTAGTACTTGTGCATACAGCACCGTCGCTTCCAAGTTTGTTACGAACTACTAGGTTGATAAGAGTAAAGAAGGGAGTCCCAGGAGTTGTAGCATTATTGCTGCAATACTGGAGCCCACCAATCCCTCAGCCCACCTGGCTCGAAGTTTCCCCCTACTGTAGGTCTCTGCATGAGTAGATGTCTCTACTCGATCTCCTCTCAGCTTCCCTTGTTGTGGCTGCTCCACAACCTCCTGAAGCTGTTGCACCAATCGTGGCTCCTCCACAATCATCTGAGACTTCTTCTGGCTCTGCATGTTGAGAGGTAATATACGCTCCCTCTAAACCACCAAGTCTCCATCAGTTGCCTCGCTACTCAAGGCTTTGCATGCATCTTGAACCTCAAGAACATACAGGTTCTTGACCCGTGAACCAATTTGCTTCACCTGTCTAGTGATGATGTATCTAAGGAAAACCTTTCCCTTACTGAAGACTACATCATAGCCTCTGTCTTCTAGCATCACGATCGACACCAAGTTTCTCTTCAGTCCTGGTACATACTTAACATCGGTCAAGGTAAGGCGAGATTCATGCTCCCTCTGAAAAATAACCGTGCCTACACCTGAGACACTATACTTCTCATCATTACCCATTGCTATGAGTATCTGGAGATCTTTCTCCTCCAAAGTACTGAACAAACTCTTGTCACCGGTCATGTGGAAAGAAGCTCCACTGTCAAGAAACCAACCACTTCCCATCATGGATGAAACCATGCATGCGAAGAGTGTGAAATCCAACTCAAACTGTGAAGCAAGTGCCTCACCTTCAGATCCTTCCCTAGATCCCTTCTTGGATTTCTTCTTTGGGCAATTAGTAGCATAATGGCCCAACTCATGACAATGAAAGCATCTCACCTTCGACTTGTCAACCTTCTTCCCATCATTGGAAGAATTGGATTCAGAAAGAGAACCCTTCTCCTTCCCCTTCTTTGCTTTGGCAACCAAAGCACAATTTTCTTCATCAGATGCCTTTGATGAAGATCCGTCCCTGGTGTTCTGCCTGATCTCCTCTTGCACAAGAACCGACCAAAGTCTCTCCCATCCTGGCAATTTCTCCCGACCATTGACAGAGTCCTGATAGGAATGCCAACTCTTCGGAAGACCAAGGAGAGCCCAGCTCACCAAGTCCTCATCATCGACAGTCACCCCACACTTCCCAGCTCATTCCAGCATTGGGTGAACTTCGTGAGATACTTGGGCATACTGTTTCCATTCTCACACTTAATGTTTCTGAGTTTATCCTTGAGCACCAACTTCCTCTGGTCACTCTTGCTTTGGAATAAATCTATCAATGCTTTCCACATCAAATATGGAGAAGCCTTTCCATGCAGGTTGGATACAATGTGATCCTTCACGCCCTCCAATAGAATCCTTCGACACTTTGCTGTCTTCTTTTGCCAAACCTCAACGTGAGCAGCATCAGTAGGCTTTGGGACATCAAAATCTATGAACTCCTTCAACCCATTGTCATCTAACACTGTCTCCATCCTGTCTTTCCATGCAATATAATTCAAGCTGCCTTCAAGAGCATACTCCAATCACAATCCTTTGGAAGACATTTGAACTTTGACACCAAGAAAACACTGTTGCAAATTAGAATTCCACCAGCTCAAAACTCAACCGCTTCTGATCTAAAATTCGTGAGAATAAAGTATTTCTCGTACAGAGATTGAATGTATGGGCATTCATCGGATATCTCACCTTCCAAAAGAAGGATGAATCTAGAGGCTACCTGGCCCGATTACAAACTCTGCCTGAAGAAATAAAATGTAATCACTTTCTGAATAATAGATCTGATGATCAACTCTGCTCTGATACCATGTAGAAATTTTGAATAATATGACACTTATTTAGAGAGATTATCCTAATCATACACTATTGCAGAATGCATGCATAATACATAACCTCCTCTATGTTGATCATCAATTTTGCGGAATTAAAAACAATGAAACATCAATCGCATGCGCACATTAACACAGTATGTAACCCGGGGAAAGCATATAGCATAAAACCCCCAACTATCTGTATATTATAATGATTGAGAACATGTAACAATACATAGTACAATACTCCTCACAAGTACTTAGTACTATCTCCACCTGTTACACACAAAACTAGCTCAGATCTGAATCAATCACAGGTTCAAATCTCCTCCACTGCTTGCCTGCCTCCACTATGCAATCCTACATGAGAATGGATGAGATTAGCTGATCCAAACTCGTATTTCCCTTGGCTGAACCATGCAATCCTCATTGGCAATACTCAATCCATTGATTGTGCAAATCTCATGCACAACTATAGTCACAACTAATAGCTGTCTTGCCCTTTCACTCACCTCTAACACCTGTCTCCACTAAACTGTCCATGCACTGAGTTAACTGATGTATTCTTTAGTTGCTTTATGAGTTAATAATTAGTGAATTAATTAACAATTAATTCACATCACTCATCACTAGTGTATTCTGCAATTAGACTAAATACAACTAGTTCAACCAAGTCAAACTGAACACAACTCCATCAACTCCTCAATCAACTCCACCAAACTCAATCACTTGAGCTCTAACTGAAGTCCATCATGCAATAGCTCAACTAACCCATAAGAAAAGCGTATTTCCATCTGGAAGCTGCATGTGCCACATCCGTAGCTCGAACTGAAGTGCTAAAAGAGGATAAGATAATGTTTATAGTCCAAATATTATTAAGAGCTAATAATATTCGACTGTTCTATTTTTAGCCCGGCAGTCTAAAAATAGACTCCGCCCATATGTCTAAAAATAGAAGTCCATCTATTTTTACCAACATGACCAATCATCCATAAATAGCATCCTGCAACTCATAGACCATGATCCATATGTCTAAAAATAGACATAGTCTAAAAATAGACTTTGCGGCAAAAATAGCCTGCGGGCCCACTTAGTGAAGGCAACTTCTTTTCACTAAGATCCATCATCTTGTTGCATTTTCAAAAAAGTATTGCATGCAACAATTGTAAAACCCATAATAAATTATTGTAACAACAAATGGAAATGACAAAAACCACTAATTTGTAACAACCATGGAAATAATAACAATAATTAACTGTAACATCAATACGATTCACAACATTTACATCAAACCATCACAGTAAGGAAAGGAAATACATACATGAAAAGGAAACTAGCACACACTATTCAGCAGCACATGATTAGGAGAGTGGGCCCAACTCCTTGATCAGGGCTATGATGAACTCACAAACTCAATGAAAGATCAGAAAACTATAAATTTTATTAATGTAAAAGTCTATGTTACAAAGCTCAATTCTCTTGTCTCCAACACCCCCCCTGGTGTTTCAATCTCTCTATCCTTTCTTATAAAGAAACAATTTTTGAGATGAAGGAAACTGTTTCCTGCGATTTACATGAAGGCTATAATAAGCCTAAAACGGAATACAAAAGATGGTAGGTCCCTATACTACTGGTGTAACCCCTTATTGTTATTAGTGCAACCCCCTTATTATATTGTTGTGCCCTTACATTATTATTGTTATGTCGGCTCTGATTATATTATGACCACTTAGACTCCTATATATAGAAAGGAGACCCTGTCATTTGTATCATCCAAGAATTGTTCATTTGTGTAATGAAATGGAGGTTCCCCCCTCAAAGAGGCTGATTTTTAAGTCGTTGATCTATCTTTTCTATTTTTTTTAGCTGGTTTCATAACATTTGGTATCTGAGCTTTGGATTCTAGGGTTCCGCTGCTCCAAATAGGTCATCATGGAATTTGCGCTGTAACTTTTTTTCTACGAAGTTGCAAAAGCTAAAACAAAAACCCATTTGATCCGATATCGGTCTGAACCTCGGGTGGGAATTTCAGATTTTGTCTCGCTATAGTTTCGGAGATATGATCTGAGGAAATTAGGATTTTTTCAAGCTCCAGAATTCCATCTCAAACAGGTCATCGTGGAATTTTTTCTATACATTTTTTTCCATGAAAGTTTAGACTCTGAAATTAAAACCCATTTGAGCCAAATTGTGGTGAAGCTTGGGTCAAAATTTCAGATCTTGTTTCTCTATATGTTTGGCAATACAGTCCAAGACATTTAGGGTTTCTGCAGGCTCCCAAATTACATCCCAAACATATGACCTGGGAAAAATCGTCATAACTTTCTCTCTGAGCATCAGATTGAAATTTAGTAAGAAGCTACAGAAAGAGGATAGACTATAATTTTTTGTGTATTATGTTTAGGTCTGAAGGTCAAAACAATAGCATGTAGCACTTCGTACAAGTTTTCTCTACTGAAAAAAGTATATAAGTGGTTCATCTTGGGATATTGTGCATAACTCTTCCTTGGAGAATCCAATTTTGATAAGACTGGTGGCATTAGAAAGAGGACGTAGAGATCTACTACAAATCGCAATTTCTGACCTTGGAGATCCGAAATTTCAAAGATATAGCAGATTCAAGATTGAGCTGCTAAAAGAAAGAAAATGAATGACTCGAATCAAGAAAATAGAAACACCTACTAAGCAAAATTGGATGGAGGATTTGAAGAATGCGATCGAAGCTAAGATAAATAGTTTTATGTGTGCCATGGAAGCCAATATCAAGGGTAGGGAAGAAAATTTGAAGAAAGGCATGGAAGATTTGAAGAAATAAATGGAAGGTTTGAAGGAAGGTGGGACAAAGTTGCTACAAGAAAGGCCTCCTAATGACGAAAAGACCCACCATATTCCAAAGGTCGATATGAGGAAGTTTGATGGAAAGGATCCCATAACATGGATACTATAGATGGCGAAATATTTTGATCTACATGATGTGAAACTGTTACAAAAGGTATGTATTGCATCTTTATATTTAGAACCGAATCAATTTTTATGGTATAAAGGGCTTTGTTCTCGTAAACCACTTGTCACCTAGTCAATTTTCATGGAGGAAATGATAGCACATTATGAGGATACACAAAGAAACACCTTCTTTAGCCAATTGATAAATCTCAAACAAAAGGGTTCAATAGAAGAGCAGATTGAGGACATCCAAAAATTGAATATAATGTTAAATGATATTCCAGAGAAGCAGAGGATTGATGTCTTCATAGGGACTTTAAAGGATAACATTCAACATGAGGTTCGCCTTTGGGAACCTGATTCATTGGAGAAGGCATACAGGTTGGCAAGAAAAATTGAAAGCAAAATTATGGCAACAAGGAAGCCTACCACTCATAACTATAAAGATGGAAGTGTTGTTTCTCCTAGCCTTTCACCACCTACAAGGTTGAGACAACAAAAATTGGAAGAAAAAAGAGCAAAAGGGATTTCTTACAATTGTGATAGAAAATACACTAAAGGTCATAAGTGTGCTGAGAAGAAATTAATTTACATAGATGGGAAAGAGGAGCAAGAAAAGTGTTAGAGCCTAGATTTGCCTCAGGCTGAAAAGACAAGGTTCTAGGTCCACATCAAACCACGCTCAGCCTCGTAGCTAGCCCTACGAGGATAGGAGAGGGCTCTTTCCGGGTCAATCTCAGCAAAAGATAATCAATAGGGTCTGAGATGACTTGAAATAAAAGCTAATTTTAGGCTAGGTATGAAGTACAAGGTTTTGATTGAGTTTTTGGGGGTTTTGTTAGAAAAAAGGGACAGGCAAATTTTGGGTCTGGGGATGAGGCCAGATTTTTGCAGAGTTCTGATTGGGGCAAGGAAGGCAATAGTTTTGATGCTTTGAATTGAATGAATGGGTAGATCAGACCGATGAGGAGCCAAGGAGGGCAAGAGGGTCTCAAGAGTCCTCCTCAAACATTTGAAAATATGAAGAATTAAACAAAATATCTAGGCAAAGCATAGTAGTCCATGAATTCTACCTTAATCACTCATTTGTTTAATTGCAGAAGATAAGAGAAGGGAAAATGATACACAATAACATCAATGAACTTAAAAATACATAGAGAAACACACCATCAAAACATAAAGCCACATGGATCCCAACAAGTGCTGCAAAACCCTGGTCTTTCCTTTGCCAAAATTGCAGAAATGAAATGTACAATGAAGTGCTAAGCAATCCCAAGTATCCAACCATGAAAATGACTGAGAAATTACATAATATAGAAAAGCCTAACTCCTTCCCATGCCTCTAGGGGTTGAGCTCATCATTCTAGGAGCTGTTTGAACTAATTCTAAACAAGGAACTGAAATCTAGGTAGTCAAACAACTTACCCCTATATGCTAGGAAACTGATTCATTCATTAAATTTTCACCTTTTAGTGAATGAATCATCTAGAACAAGTAAATATGTGCCAAAATTACATCATAGTCATCAAGTTACATCAAGATAGATCAATAATTACATCAAAAAGTCAAACTGGTCAAAACTGGGCGAAATTCTGAGCTGCTGAGTGAAAAACAGGCCAAAATTGTCTGTGCGCCGCGCCAAAATCTGTGTGCATCGTGCCACTTTGGAGCTGATTTTGAGGCACTTCCTAAAGTCCAAATTGAGCCCAAGTGTGCTTGTTGGAAAGCCCTGCCTGTCTACTTTCCAACCCAAGTGGAATTTCTGAATTTGGATGTCATTTGCCCCTCCAAAACCTCAATCTCCCAAGACTACTTCTTGTGTGTCAAAATAGGGGCAGTGAGGTCATTTTTAGGGTGTTTTTGACCCTTTAGGCAACCCAGAACTTGATGAAATCCTTAGGTAATCCATGAGAATGCATAAATTTTGATGAAAAATCCAAAAATGTAAAGTTTTCCTCCTGGAGATCTCCCAATTATAAGCGCGCGCCACGTGGCGCGGCGCATAGGGCAGAAAAACCTGTTTTTAAAGCCAAAAAATTCAAAATTGACAAAATTTTCTCCAAATTCCTTGAAATTTGGGCTGAAGGTGCCTCATCAAGTTCCATGCTCAGCCAAAGAAGCTTCGGCCAAGATCTGAAGACGATCATGCTCCCTTTGCTTCTTTTGCTTCTTTGTCGCCTTCTTCAATTTTGCCTTTAGATTCCTTATTCATGCCTTGGAACTCATGTTTCGCGCCCTGTAGTGGAAATCCATGTGTCTCAGCAATGCAAGGTCCTTATCAGCCTTGTCCAATAGTCTCTCTAAGTGGATGTTAACTCTCTCGAGATTAGATTCCCGATCATCATTAATCTCCTGCTCTAATGAAGTGAGCTCAACCCTTCTCCTTTGTGCAGCTTGGCGATTCTCGCGAATGTTTTGTAATTCCATGATAGCTTGCTGATCTTCAAGCTGTTTGTTCCTCTGCTCCAAGTATTTCATGGTCCACTTAGCTCTCTCCAAGTCAAGGGATAAGTCTTGGATCTCTGTTTGCTGCTCCTGAATGATCTCTCTAAGATGTGCACTTTGTGGGCCCGTATCTATATCATCATCATGAATGAGAATGAAGTTGGTCTCTCTTTCACCTGAAGGCTCACCTGAAGGCCCCTCATCCTGCATTGACCTCTTGCCTTTGTCCTATACCTGTGGTGCTGATGGAGGAAGCGAGGCCCCTTCCACCCCGGGTGGAGTAACACTCGCTTTGCTGATGCAAACAAATGTCTAGTGCCCCTCTGATATGT
Source organism: Pinus tabuliformis (assembly GCA_031772625.1). Taxonomy (NCBI): domain Eukaryota; kingdom Viridiplantae; phylum Streptophyta; class Pinopsida; order Pinales; family Pinaceae; genus Pinus; species Pinus tabuliformis. Next base: position 76,402,884 of record CM062806.1, on the reverse strand, counting down.
GATGAATACCGGCACACTAGTGGTCCCAAGGCACTCATACTGATGAGAAGGTACACCTATCTCATGCCCCTGTGAAGCTCTGAAAAAATCACGGGAAATGAAATCATCCCATGTGATACCCTGCAAACCAAGCTGATGCACAACAATAATCTTGATGAGCGCATAGTGGTAAATGCTGTTGTGCTACTGTTCCAGAGTTTTCTTCCGCACAAGAGTGGTCATCCTCTTGATGTTTTGGTACATGAAATATGGAATGTTCATGAATCTCACTCTTGTGAAATGCATCAATAACCTGATATGGTATGCATAGAGGCGTGAGAAGCGACCTTCACAACTGAAGTATCTGATAATGAGTCTCATCAACGGTGCATAAGATTCCTTCAGAAACTGAAATGGGAATACTCTCCTGAGTTGCTTCAAATAGCTAGGCCTGATGTAAGGTTCATAATATGATCTATCCAGCTACTGCCCTTTGTTCCACTCTTCCCCTATATTCGGTATCCCGGTGGCTTGAGAGATGGTTTCTGGTGTCAAGGTAAAGTTTACTCAAGCAAGAGTAACATGACCATCATGAAAATGTAAAACAAACAACCGAACTAACTCTTGATGATGCTGGATCTGAGCGGTCATCTCACAATACTGAAAACATGACATTTGCTGAAAGCACGTCATTGCAAGCGGGCAGGCCTGCAATTGAGTTAAGGAAGTAGGCTCTTCTCTGACATGTCTGCCACCTTTTCGAGGCCTTCTCGGCACATTAAGCTCAGTGGTTGAGTCACTGCCTTGCTCATACTCTTGCTCATATGATGAATCTGTCTCTGTCATAATGCTGCAATGTGTATGTTGAGTAGGTGTTTGGTTTGGCAAAAAGAAATATGTGATGTATTTTCAATGCCAATGTGCCACAAGAAAATGATTGTGAGGAAGAATGTGGGACAGTGGGAAAAGTGGATGATGGAGCTTGCCAAGTTAAATTTAAAATATGCAATAGTCACTTTGAGGGATGAGGGAATTTAGGGATTTTGAAAGTGATATGGGAAAGTGAGAATGGTTGGGAATGATAGGATCTTAGGATATGGAAAATGGGAAGCAGGGATGGGAGGTTAGAGGATAAGGGATTAATTACAATGACAGGGTTATGAGAAGGGAAGGGATCACGAATAGGAAAATAAACTTGGCACCAAAATTATAATCTGAAAACACCAATTTCTCAACACCAAAGGAACAACTTTTAATATATAGGGTTTATATTCTTCCCTTTAAACAACACACCACACAAATTAAATTCACTAGAAGAGCTCTTGAACTTACTTGGAGCAGAATAAATTGTGAGTTTGATGACCGAAGTGGCAAGAAACGGGCCTGTAGGTTCTGTGTGCCGTGGGTGCGCCGCGCCTACTGGATGCGCCGCGACAGTGTAATTTTACACTGCGGAATTTTGCCTGGTGCGCCGCGCGGCTTGTGTGTGCCGCGACCTCCTCCAATGCGCCGTGCAGCCTTCGAACACAGCCTCGGCTCTTCAAACAAGAAACTTGCTCCTCTAACCCTCAAATCAAAATCCTTTGACCTCTTTGCACAACAAAAGGTGTTTCAAGTGATGAACATGGCTCATGGAGTAATGGGTTTGAATTTTATTGAGGCCACAATGAATTTCTGATGCTGGAGGTTCTGTGCGCCGCGCGCAATCCTAGTGTGCCACACAGCCTGGATGCATCACGCCCTTGGAAAAATACACGGTGTATGTCGGCCCTATGCGCCGCGCTCTGTGGGTGCGCCGCGCCTCCTACTCTATGCGCTGTGACTCCTTCCAGCTCACAGTTTCGGCATTCAAATATGAAATTCACTTTTCCACAGCTTGACTCAGCTTTCCAACGATCTCTTGGCGTACTAATGATGTTTCAAACAATGAAAAACACTTATATAGTGATGGGTTTGATTTTTGCTTCTCGAAAACCCATTTTCTTATGTTTAGTTTTGGCACTTTTAAACACTTTAATACAGCTCTGTTTTTCAAGTTTCTTTTTGATTTTGGCTTTAAATGATGAATCTTTTTGGCATTTTTGCAGGGACGATGGCATGTTTTGACCAAGGAAGACCAGGGCTGTGCCTGGAGAATTCAATAACTGAAGAACTTTAGAAAATGTTACAAAAGACAAAATGTTGACTTTTCTTCAAAACAGAGTTTTGAAGAACAGTCATAATCCATCAATATGACGATGAAATTCGCGAAATAAAAAACATGTGTAGAACCTCCCTCTGGCCTGCTGGAATTTGGACACTTTAACGACTCAATTTGTGAAACCCTAGACCTATGATTGACATGACTCTTTGCCCATTAAAAGATCAAACATTGACTGTCATGGACTTTAATAAACATTGATGAAAAGACCTAAGCCAGCAGGTACAAGACATGAGGGGAATGAATGAAAAAGCCCTTCCGTCAGATTATGGCATGCTCCTAAATGGAATGCAGGTGATTGAGCAGGATGGGACACCTAAAAATGAAATGCAAAAAGAGAAATGATCTCTGACGGAGGGATGTAAAGACCAACTCTAACAAAAAGGAACAAGAAACTTCAAAAGAAGAGGATATACACCAGGAAACAATCCCACAGAAAGAAGAAATGAATCTGACCATATCTTGTAATGCATTGACATGCATTTCCGCTCCTCAAACTCTCAAGATAGAAGGGCATATCAAGAAGAATGGTGGTATAACACTTCCTTCCATACTATAGAAAAAATGACCTAATTTATCGCACTTTATGGATATCATCAACCATCCATCACTTCATCTTTAAAAGAAAATTCTAATGTTCAAGCAGTGGAGGATCACATCGAGCATCAACAACACATTCTCAAACTCTTAAAGGATAACCTCACTTTGGCACAGAATAGAATGAAACAACACACAGATCAACATCGTAGCGAAAGAAGTTTAGATGTAGGTGACTAGATATTTCTACGACTACAACCATACAAATAAATGTCCCTCAAGAAAGCTAAAAAGGATGATAAATTATCACCAAAATATTATGGTTCATACAAGGTGTTACAAAAGATGGTACTATGGAATACAAATTGGAGCTTCCTGCATCTTCCCGAGTGCACCCAGTTTTCCATGTTTCATGCTTAAAGAAGGCTATAGGTGAGAAGCTCCTAGTTTAAACAATATTGTCGGAACTTGACAAGGAAGGAAAAATCATATTGGAACCTGAAGCAGTCACGGAAACAAGAACCAGACAGCTACGAAATCAATCAATTTCAGAGTATCTCATCCAGTGGAGGAATTTACCCGCTGAAGATTCAACATGGGAGGATGAGAATTTTATACAAAAGTATCCATAGCTACTCAAGCATTGAGGATGACAATTTTTGAAGGAGAGGGGCATGTTAGGCCCCAATAGTACTAGTGTAACCCCTTATTGTTATTAGTGCAACCCCCTTATTATATTGTTGTGCCCTTACTTTATTATTGTTATGCCAACTCTGATTATATTATGACCCCTTAGACTCCTATATATAGAAAGGAGGTATTGTTATTTGTATCATCCAATAATTGTTCATTTGTGTAATGTAAAGGAGGTTGCCCTCGAAGAGGCTGCTTTTTAAGTCATTGATCTATCTTTTCTGACTTTTTGTGAGCTAGTTTCATAACAAAATATAGAAAGAGGAAGTCTAGATTGGTTCTGTTGTTACAGCTGTAGTTCGATAATAGCTCTGCCAGCTCGATGTGTAAACTTAGCCATTTGACTTGGAAATCTGCACATAAGATGAAGTTTAGCAAGTGCTTTGGTCATAATCCCCTAGACTATGCTTCAATGATTAATTAATTCATAAATACATGATTAGAGGTATACCTGCATGATTTAGGATATGAAATAACTTATTTAGGAGTGCAAATGTGAAGGAAAATAGGATAAAAAGGTAAGTAAAAACATGCAAGTTTAGCTCCCAACATCTCCCCCCAACTGGTCTTTCTGCATGTCCTCATGTAGCCCGTCACCTTCGTAGGTCTGGGTTAGATCGATTGTGATCAGCATGCAGCTGAGAAAGATCATATTTTTCGGCCATATCTATCCCTAGGGGTTTGTATCCATTTTTCAGTAAAATATATTTCCACCAATCACTATTCACATTGTAGGAAGGAGTGTATTGATCTACTGGAAACCAAAGGATGGGAAACTAAAACCTCAAGCCCATCCAATGAACCCCTCGAGTATGGATGTAGGCAATATAACGTGGAAATATTTCCAGTGCTCTGGCATAGTTAGGGGCCCCAAAAGGTTCCCGCACTTTGACAACTGATGATGACAACATCCATCTCCTTTGACAACTATCCAGAGCCTCATCCTGACAAGCAACCACCTGTGTCGTGCATAACCTGGTGCACCATCTCTGAGTTACCAATATCTTTTTTGGATGCCCTTCAATCCTTAAGAAGGTAGCATGCCTATTATAAATAGTGCTAGACTGACAATGCTCTCTTCGAATAAGAAGAGGCCTAGTGGATTGATTTGCTTCAAATGTACCACTAACCTTCTTCCACTTGACTTGATTGATGGTGTAGGACGTGAAAGAAATCAGTTGAATTTCCCCTACATAGGGGACTGGGTTGAATGCTTGGTCATTTTCCAAGAAATAATCATGCATATACAGCTCACACATTATGTGTTGGTTCAAGACATCATGAAGCCTTATGATGCGGAGAAACTATATAGGGTCCTCGATTTCATGGCTATTTCGAGATGAATACTTTCTAGGAAAAAGAGAAGGTATTTTTCATGAAGAAACAAAGCATAATTTTGAGTAGGAGGGCGATAAGCCATTACTTGTTGTGTTAAGGAAAACATTTCCTCCTTATCGACTTTCAGCATTCGCACTTGCTCTTCTAATTGTTCGATTTTCTTATGCTGTTTTTCTTGTTTCTGCCTCTCCCTATCCATTGGGTCCACATAATCAGTGATGATTTATACATACTTACTATGAAATCTATTTACCTCTACCTGATGATATTTCACAACAATTGTCCCCTGTTGAAGACGAACAATTACAGCCTGCCATTTCTGAATCTTGACAATCAAAACGAATTCCTCAGCCTCCCATAAATGGCCTATAGGTTCTGTTTTCACAATAGCAGAAACAATGGGATTATCCCCGGTCTGAGCTACTGAGGGGGTAGATCCAGTCTCAAGTATTGCAATTTTTCTCCTGAATCTTCTTGATCCCCTTTGCAAGCACAACACCCTTTTCCTCAATCTCATATTATCTATTTTTAATTTCATAAGTTCATTAAACTAAGATTGATACCTTTCCTTAAGGGGAGGTCTCCTTCGTGCGCATTGTTCAATGAATTCCTGCTTGACAGTGACCTCCTCCATTGGTCTCATAGCTGGTGTGGGGCTTGATGGGTCATCGACACAGGTGTTGACCGACTCCACCTTCACCCTCACTTCTGTTTTCTTATCACCTTGAGTGGTGTCCCCTCCATTTCCTTCCGGAATTACCATGGTCGGGGGCTCAACATTCTCCACTTCTTTTTCTCCCGCCTATTCTCCCATGTGTTCCAGAACTGCCTCTAGCTTTGATGGGTCAGTTTTAGTAGGCGTTGTGTCTTTCGGTAATTCTTGAGTTATCTCGGCATCTTATGGAATACTATCGTCGACATTTTTCTCCCATGCTTGCTCTTCCACTTGGTCATCCATTCTCTATACAAAATTTGACTCGAACCCTTGTGGGGTAGTGTGAATGTAAATGTCTTCCCCTGGTGGTTCTATAGGGCTAGCATCCATCACCACTTCTTCAATTCGTTCCTTGGTCAACACCAGTTCTTATGTAGCAGTGTTGATGCCCATGTTTTCAATTTGTCTCATCTGTGCAATGACGAGTGTTGGTACTTGAGTGACCGCCTCAACTAGTGCATCAAATCTTGTACCAACAAATTTTAAAATTGGGGGAATGACTTTTTCCTCCTTCGAGCACCGAGGAGTCCGAGATTTCCTTGCCCCTCTTGGTAGAGTTGTAGGAAGGGAAGAATGAAGAACATCTTCTCCCATTTCCATCTGGACTGTACTCCCTAAATCATGCCCCTCAACTTCTGCATTTTCTGTTTGGGCCAAGTCTCCCTATGGTTCCTGAAGAACTGTGTCAAGTGTAGGTTCTTTTTATTTTACCAATTCTAGGGTTTCTTCTGTCAGTGGTGCTAGTTCTTGTGTAACAGCACCACTTACAATTTCTACTTCGGACCCCAAGTTTTCTTGGATGGGTGGTGCTGGTTCTTGTGTAATAGCACCACCTGCACTCTCTTCTTCAGACCTCAAATTCACTTGTTCAAGTGGTGGTGGTGGTAGTTCTCCTTGCAAATTATCAACTGATGTTGAGGCAGCATCAACCATGTCCTCAATTTCCATCCTTTCCACTTCAACCGAGCCAACAGGCAATGTTGGTTCTTGTGGAGCAGCATTCGCTATAACATATTCCATCTCGACTGAGCCAATAGGCGTTGCTAGTTCTTGTGAGACAACATCGACTGTGGCATCTTCCATCTCAACTGATCCAATAGGTGATGCTGGTTCTTATGGAGCAAAATTGGCTATGGCGTCTTCCATTTCAGCTGACTTTTTGCCATCCTCCCCCTCTGTAGGTATAATTCCCTCCAGTTCTTCTTCTAACAATTCAATGAATTGTTGCCAAGGTATAGGAGTTCGAGCCAGTGCTTGAATTACCAGTAGCTGGACCAACCCATGATTCTTGAGGACTGCTAATACTTGCTGAGAGCGATGGGAAGTTTGCATCATCAATTGAAGACTTTTCCAGAGGAAGAAAGGCATATTCAACGAATGAATTTGTGCATGTCAGAACCGAAGGGACGCTAACAGTTTAAAATGATACTTGAACAACATTGTAAAGTGTCCTTCGCAGGTAATGTATCTTAACACGAAGTATGCAACTTCGCCCCAAGGATAAGGTAATGACTTACGATCATACCCTCTTCCTTTTTGAATTTTTGTTTCTCTGGCTTGTAAAAATATTTTTGGGAACTCTGGCAAGGGAGCCTTCTGTGAAAACCACTTCTTCCCTTCCTGTGGCAATCCATTGACGACCGAGATGGCTTCCTCTGTGACAAGGATATTGAGACCCTGAACTCTGGAATGATATTCTTCCAAGTTCAACACAAATTCAGTTGTAACAGTCTCATCAAACCCCTGCAATCTCTCAAAATATCTATCCCAACCTGCATTTACAAAGACCTACCATACATCTGCATTACTGTGGACCAAAATTGTGCTCTTTGGTTCATGTCTCATAGTCGCTCCACCCATTCTGCTATAACTTAGTAGCAACACTTCAGAGCAGCAGAAAAACCGTTAGGAGAGAGTATCGGCAGGTAATTTTTTTTGTAGAAAGGCATACGAAATAATGATAGCAGGGTGCACGAATGGATAATTTTAGAAAGATGGGAAAAATACATGGTGTGTTATGGAAATAATGGCGAGCATTATGATAATTACTTCACAGACTCCAAAGGACAGGTTCACTAAATCCAGTATCTATTGATAAATGTGCAGAGTAAGGTAAGAATCGTGGAGTGGACGTATTGGCACAAGATTTTTATGATGACATCGACGAATCATTATTGAAATTGATTACACCACCATTTTTAAATATAGTTGTACCTCCCCCCAACTGAAAAATGACCATCCACGGTCACCTCAAGTCATGTCAAAATAATTACTAATCAAAGCCACAAAGTATGTTTGGGGACATACCTATCACTTACCTGGTGGAGTAACAACATAGAGGAGTAACTGCATTGATGGTGTAATGATATTCAGAGAGTAACAACATCAGGTACTTAGAAAAGTTTCACTACGGAGTAGCATTACCGAAGGAGTAACAACATTGGAGGAGTAACAACACTGAAGGAGAAACAACACCGGGTACTTAGAAAATTTTCACCATGGAGTAGCAGCACTGGAGGAGTAACAACATTAGAGGAGTAACAACACTGAAGGAGTAACAAAACCAGACACTTAGAAAAATTTTCACCACAGAGTAGTAGCAACAGAAGAGTAATAAAATCGGAGGAGTAACAACACCGAAGGAGTAACAACACTGGGCAGTTAGAAAAATTTTCACGACGGAGTAGCAACACCAGAGGAGTAACAACATCAGAGGAGTAACAACACCGAAGGAGTAACATCACCGGGTACTCAGAAAAATTTTCACCACGGAGTAGCAACACCAGAGGAGTAACAACATCAGAGTAGTAATAGCACCGAAGGAGTAACAACATCGGGTACTTCGAAAAATTTTCACCACGGAGTAGCAGCAATGGAGGAGTAACAACACCTAAGGAGTAACAACACTGGGTACTTAGAAAATTTTCACCACGGAGTAGCAGCACTGGAGGAGTAACAACATCGGAGGAGTAACAACACCAAAGGAGTAACAACATCGGATACTTAGAAAAAATTTCACCACGGAGTAGCAACACCGGAGGAGTAACAACATTGGAGGAGTAACAACATCGAAGGAGTAATAGCACCGGGTACTTAGAAATTTTTTCTTGCCTCCATAGGATATAAACACGAGTAGGATATATATATATATATATATCTGTATTTTTTTAATTTTTAATTTTTAATTTTATTTTATTTTAATCAGAGGATGCAAAGGAGGAATTCTCTGCACTGACAACCTTCAAACCAGAGTTATTAGAGAGATGTTTGATGAAGGCATCTTTAGAGGCTAGATGATGATACAGTCTGAGACAATGTCCATTGACAATAAAAAAATCATGTGTATCATCAATCGTGACAAGTCTGACAGTTCCATTATCAAATACCTCATCAATCTCGTAAGGCCCCATCTAATGAGAGTAAAGGTTTCCATTAAAGTCCTTAAAACGAGAATCATATAGTAATGCCCAATCCCCTTTATGAAACACCTTATTCTTAATAAATTTATCATGCCATTTTGTTCTCTATTGCTGAATTGCAATAGTTCTCTAGACAACCATTAAACAAATTTCAACGAGTTCATTTAGTTGTTCTAGCCGGTGTTTCTAGGCTTCCAAAAGGTCCAATTCTACTTCGAGAGCCGTTCTAAGTGTACTTATCTCAAATTGTATTGGAAACAACAGAGATTTAATGTAGACAAGCTCAAATGGTGAAAACCTTGTTGTATCCCGCCATGATGTTTCTACGCCTAAAGAGATTTATGAAGTTTTTCAGTCCAATCTTGGTGATGCTTTGCCATAGTCTTTGTGAGAATGTTTTCTAATACCTTATTCCTGCTTTCCACTTGACCGTTCGCCTGAGGGTGGTATGGAGATGTTATTCTGTGCTTGATCCCATACTTGTTCACAATCCTTGCTATCATATGTGATGTAAATTGTGTTCCCCCATCTGAAACTATCTCTATCAGGGTGCCATATCAAGAAAAAATCTCTCCAAACAAAAAGTCTGAGACAACCTATTCTATGTTGGCATTATGATTCAAGTGTTGTCCTTGATGGCAACTCACTCAGAGGTTGGTACAGGTACTCAAAGGTTGGTACAGGTGATGGCAACTTAATCAGAGGACAAATCTGAGTACAGCAGGCCAAGACAGTTAATACACGCAGGTTTGTTAAGTCCAAGTCGCGTGTACACGCAGGTTGGCTTCATTAAAAGCGCGTGTATGTGGAAAACTCATTTTGGTCCATGGCGGTTAGTCCTTGGAAGTTGTGCCTATGGTTTCGGACCATGGTGTCTCGACGGACGTGTCGATCCCTAGCATTGAGTTGATGGTATTGGATTTCTATGGTTTTGGCCCTTGGTATTGAGCAAGGCCTAAAGCTATATAAGGAGAAAGATCATTAGGCCAATGTGCAAGAGTGTGTGAGTGATGAAGATCTGAGGAAGTGTGAGATCCAAGTGCTGGTTATGGGTTGGTGATCTGAACCAAGGTTTCACTCATGTGGAGGATGATGAATGATGGAACGAGATCTCAAGGCTTGGAATGATTATCTTCATATGGTTTGACTGTGGATAGATCAGATCTACTGACGCATGTTTATTATTATGATCTGGGTATTTTTTGATGTCTGATATAGCTGCAGAGTTATAAGTTAGAATTTGCAGATCTGTACGCGGGTTGGCTTTGGTAAAAGAGCGTATACACGCAGGTTGGGTTCATCCAAGTAGCGTATACAATGTGAAGTATGATATTTGAAGATGAAGTTGGATCTGGTTGTTGTTATGTTGTCTGGTTGTTGTTGACAGGGTTACAGTGATTCTGAATTGGGTGTTTCAGTGATTGATGATGCAGGTTGTTCTACAATGGTGATTGTTTCATGGATCCAGTATGAAAATGTATGAAACGTGGTCCCGGGAAGATCGTAGGCCGGCACCTACATACTAGTAAACATATCAGCCAGTACAAGAGCCAAGGGGGTTGTAGCTCCCTTCCAGGAGCAGTTGGAAAACGAGTGAAGGTTGTAGCCTTCTGTAGGGTTGGCACCTACGTACTAGTAAATGGATCGGCTAGTACAAGAGCTATGAGGGTTGTAGCCCTCTGCAGGTTGCAGCCTGCGTGCTGGTAAATGACTGCACCAGTGCATTGTAAAAGAAGTTTCTTATTAAAGAAGAAAGAGACGAATTGCAGCAGGTGGTTTTCACCCACATTGGGTTTCCACCTTATATCATGGTGTTCATGTGTGTGGCTCTTGTGTGATGTTCTGTTCTGTTATTCTGCACCTGTTTACTGTTAATATGCTTAATAATGATCTGATGCATTTACTGAAGATTAAGATAACTGAATTATAAGATCTCTGTATATACGCGAGTTTCATTAGACACAGTAGCGTGTACACGCGGGTTCACTTAATTGAAGTAGCGTATATGTTTCTGAGTATGAAATTGAAAAAGTTTGATTGATCTGATAATACTGATTCACCCCCCCTCTCAGTATTATTTCCAACAATTGGTATCAGAGCAGGTCCTTCAGAGAAGCTTGATCGCTTGAAGGAGATTCGTAGAACAATGGGGAAGAAAACACGTCAGAAGAAGAAGACAGCTCAAAGGAACAATGACAACTTGCCGTTGAGTGGAAGCAAGACTTCAGATCCTGAATCACCTCAGAATGAAGATGGACAAACAAATGAAGCATCAGATCAAACCATAGATCAGCAAGATCTACCTAGCAAAAAGGAGAATGCCCTCAAAGAAGAAATCATCAAATTAGAAGATCTATTGGAATGTGCCTCCAGAACTCGACAAATGCTGCTAGCACTGAATAAAGAGCAAGAAAACGAGATCCTCAAACTAAGGCATCAGTTGGATGAAGGAAGGAAAGCTGAAGAGACCTTGAAGAAGCAATGTCTAGACAAAGAAGAGCAACATCAAGTTGAGGTAAATATCTTGAAAAGTAAATTAGAAGAAAAGGATAAACTATTACGATTTCAAGATAGTACTAAGATCTTGGATGATATTCTTAGTAATCAAAGGTCCCCTGCTATCAAAACTGGTCTTGGTTTTCATGAGTCTATTGAAGGTGAATCTGGTTCACAAAGTAAGACAAGAATCTCTAATGCAAAATCTAAAAGGCTCTACAAGGAAATGAAAGGTCAACCTCATCAACAATCAAGGAAAGAGACTCCTCAAAGAAAATCTTTTACTCCTCTCATGAATAATGTTGAATGTTATGTATGTCATAATCTTGGACATATTGCAGCCATATGTAGAAGAAGAAGGTTTCAAGACCATCATGCAGAAAGATCATCACATTCAAGGTACTTTAATGGATATTGCTTTTCTTGCAATATATTTGGCCACAAAGTTGCTGATTGCTATAAGAGGAATATGAAACATGTAAGATGCTATGCATGTAACAAGTTTGGACATAAAGCAAGAGATTGCAGGAACAAAGCTCATGATAAGAAGAAATCATCAACATGCTTGAAGATATGGAAGAAGAAGGAAGTTCAGCCAGAAAGATGTGGCACAGCACAGGGTACTCAGCACAGCACAGACATAACAGACTCAGGGGGAGCTGAAGATGTAAAACTTCAGTGTTCTAATTCTCATACGCAAGTTTCATGAAGTAAAGCCGCGTATATACGCGAGTTTCACACTGCAAAGTCGCGTATATGTCAGTTTGTGAAAAAGCAGTGGGGACAGACTCAGAAAAGGGGTCTGATATGATCCAGTCCAATATATGCTCTATTGGTTAACAGTTACAGTCTGCTGAGGATGTTTGGAAATGTTTTGATACTTGTAAGATGTTAGAAGTGTTTAATCCTAACTTGATGATGATGAGATCTTGATGCTTATTATTGGTGTATGCATGATCAGATCTAACTACAGATGGCACAGGCTCAGGGGGAGCATATACTTCAAATAATGCATTGTTGGCATTATGGTTAGAAGTTGTTGATAAAGTCTATGAAGCTAAATGATACATCTTGTTGTTGATCAAAGGAATGGTATTGTAGGCTGATGGTACAGATCATATATGATGAATGATAGTCATGGTCTTGAATGAATTGCTGGTCCTAGAACTTGCATCTACTCAGGGGGAGCATGGATGGATTGATACAACTTGGAGCCCATTCAGAAACTTCAGCATGTATCTCTTTTGTGATATCTCTTTTATGGTGTCAAGGTCATGTAACGGCCTATGTTGGTTTCCCCACTATGCCTGGGATGAATGATGTAATGTTCATGTCTTATCATGAGTAAACTCTTAATGTATCTCCACATGGTTAGGTGGATGAGTCAATATTGGTATATCCCCACTAGTTTGGGTGATGAATGTATGTATTGAGTCTTTTGGTGATAGGAAGGTCTTCTATGGTGTATAAGTCTTTGTTCTTCTTGAAGAACATCTTTTGCAGATCTTGCCTACAGTCAAGGGGAGCATGAACAACACAATTCAGCAAGAGCAGGATGGATAGATTGGTACACTTTGGCATACACAAAGGGGGAGCACATTTGGAGATTGCAGCAGGTACTCAGGGGGAGTATGGACAGCAGAAGGTATACCAAAGAAGAGGATATCTTGGTTCGCCCTTTGCCCTTGATGTCAAAGGGGGAGAGTGACTTGGTGTGGTGGTTGCCATCAAGTCCAAAGGGGGAGATTGTTGGCATTATGATTCAAGTGTTGTCCTTGATGGCAACTCACTCAGAGGTTGGTACAGGTACTCAGAGGTTGGTACAGGTGATGGCAACTTAATCAGAGGACAGATCTGAGTACAGCAGGCCAAGACAGTTCATACACGCAGGTTCGTTAAGCCCAAGTCGCGTGTACACGCAGGTTGGCTTCATTAAAAGCGCGTGTATGTGGAAAACTCATTTTGGTCCGTGGCGGTTATTCCTTGGAAGTTGTGCCTATGGTTTCGGACCATGGTGTCTCGACGGACGTGTCGATCCCTAGCATTGAGTTGATGGTATTGGATTTCTATGGTTTTGGCCCTTGGTATTGAGCAAGGCCTAAAGCTATATAAGGAGAAAGATCATTAGGCCAATGTGCAAGAGTGTGTGAGTGATGAAGATCTGAGGAAGTGTGAGATCCAAGTGCTGGTTATGGGTTGGTGATCTGAACCAAGGTTTCACTCATGTGGAGGATGATGAATGATGGAACGAGATCTCAAGGCTTGGAATGATTATCTTCATATGGTTTGACTGTGGATAGATCAGATCTACTGACGCATGTTTATTATTATGATCTGGGTATGTTTTGATGTCTGATATAGCTGCAGAGTTATAAGTTAGAATTTGCAGATCTGTACGCGGGTTGGCTTTGGTAAAAGAGCGTATACACGCAGGTTGGGTTCATCCAAGTAGCGTATACAATGTGAAGTATGATATTTGAAGATGAAGTTGGATCTGGTTGTTGTTATGTTGTCTGGTTGTTGTTGACAGGGTTACAGTGATTCTGAATTGGGTGTTTCAGTGATTGATGATGCAGGTTGTTCTACAATGGTGATTGTTTCATGGATCCAGTATGAAAATGTATGAAACGTGGTCCCGGGAAGATCGTAGGCCGGCACCTACATACTGGTAAACATATCAGCCAGTACAAGAGCCAAGGGGGTTGTAGCTCCCTTCCAGGAGCAGCTGGAAAACGAGTGAAGGTTGTAGCCTTCTGTAGGGTTGGCACCTACGTACTAGTAAATGGATCGGCTAGTACAAGAGCTATGAGGGTTGTAGCCCTCTGCAGGTTGCAGCCTGCGTGCTGGTAAATGACTGCACCAGTGCATTGTAAAAGAAGTTTCTTATTAAAGAAGAAAGAGACGAATTGCAGCAGGTGGTTTTCACCCACATTGGGTTTCCACCTTATATCATGGTGTTCATGTGTGTGGCTCTTGTGTGATGTTCTGTTCTGTTATTTTGCACCTGTTTACTGTTAATATGCTTAATAATGATCTGATGCATTTACTGAAGATTAAGATAACTGAATTATAAGATCTCTGTATATACGCGAGTTTCATTAGACACAGTAGCGTGTACACGCGGGTTCACTTAATTGAAGTAGCGTATATGTTTCTGAGTATGAAATTGAAAAAGTTTGATTGATCTGATAATACTGATTCACCCCCCCTCTCAGTATTATTTCCAACATTCTATGGCTCTCGTCACAGCCCTGGCCTCAACCCACTTTGTCAGATAATATATGAAGACTAAAATATAAAATTTCTGATGTGAAGACGGATTAAATGGGCCAACGAAATCAATAGCCCATTTCTCAAAAGGTTGAAAGACCACTTGAGGCTGTAATGGAATTTCATCTTATCGACTAGGCTGACCCATTCACTGGCAGCTGTCACATCTTCGGACATAATCTCTCACATCCTGAAAGATGGAGGGCCAATAATATCCCATCTGTAACACCTTATGTCTGGTTCGTTTGTTTGCAAAATGTCCCCCACAGGGGCCACCATGAGCAACCTTTAGGAAATCATAGATGTCATGTTCTGCTACACAATGTCGGATCTACTGGTCGATCCCTGTATAAAACATATATCGCGCTATCCATGAATAACGAGTACTATGACGAATGATATTCCATTTTTCCCTGTAAGATAAATGCTTGGTACCTTCCCTGTAGCAAGATAATTAGCAATATGTACATACCACAGAGTGTGAGTAGAAATTGCAAAAATATATTCATCCGGAAAATTATCTTCTATAGGTGTACCTTCATCATTAGTATCTAATCTAGACAGGAAATCAACAACTACATTATCCTTTCTTGGTTTATCTATGATGGTAATATCAAATTATTGAAGTAATGATATCCACCTTGTGACACGCCCAGGAGTTACAGGTTTATTAATCAAGTACCTAATTGTCGCATGATTAGTATGCACAAAAGTAGGAAATCTGAAATTTATTAACAGCATAAATAACAACCAAAATCTCCTTTTCTGTTACCGTATAGTTTAATTCAGGAGGTGTTAAATTCTTGCTGAGTTGTCCCAAAACTTCCCCTATTTCTATTTGAGAGGCATAAGTGTGGATGTGAAATGGGATTTCCCAATTAGGACCTCGCAATATTGGAGCTTGGCAAATTAGGTCCTTGATTTTTACAAAAGCCTCTTCACACTTATCTGTCCACAAAAATTCTGCATCTTTAGTTAATAGCTGAAAAAGTTGGAATGCTATTCCATAAATTTTTTCTATAAAGCATCTATAATAGCCAGTGCAACCAATAAAACTATGTACCTACGCCAATGTCTTTGGTACAAGAAGATGTAAAATTATCCCTACCTTGGCCAGATCAACTTGAATTTGAGTAGTTGAAAGCAAGTGTCCTAGCACCATACCCTCTTCTCTCATCATATGACACTTAACTATACTTAGAGAAACATGCATTTGTATGCATCTTTTAAGCACCTTCTCCAAGTTTTCCAACCCTTCTTCAAATGATCCCCCATATAGTGTAAAATAATCCATATAAAGCTCGGCACTGTGATCGACTAGATCAGAGAAAATCCCTAATATTGCCCTTTGGAAGGTAGCAGGGGCATTACAAAGACAAAATGGAAGGACCTAGTATGCGAAAGTCCCCCAAGTGCATGTAAAGTGGTTTTATCCTGATCCTCAGAAGCTATTCGGATTTGATTATACCCACTAAACCCATCCAAGAAGGAGAAAAACTTCTTCCTAGCTAAGGTATCCAAGACTTGGTCAATGAAGGGTAAGGGAAAATGATCCTTTAAGGTTGCTTTATTTAACTCCCTATAGTCCACACAAATCTTCCATTTACCATTCATTTTAGGAACAATAACTAGCGGAGACACCCATTGACTATCTGAGATAGGGTAAATAAATGATACATCTAGCAACTTTTGAAGTTGATCCTTGACAATGTTTTTCAGAGTGGGGTTCATTCTTCTCTGGGGCTATCTCACAGGCCGACAATATTCTTTGATGTATATATGATGAGTGCACAAATCAGCAGGGATACCCTTCATATCTGTATAATCCCATGCAAATGCTTCCTTATGTTCACAAAGAACTTTCAGGAGCTGTTCAGTCTGGGATGGTGAAAGATTTGGGTTAATATTCAATGTCTTCCTTGGCTCAATTTCTATAGGGATACTATCATAGGGTGAAATTATAGGAATATCTTCATCTTCAATGCCTGATTCAATAGTTTCCTACATTTCACAGCTCATAACATATTCTAGAAATTGACGAGTTGTATCAGAAATGGCATGGGGGCTACTGATAAAAGTATTAATAGTATCATCTTCCTATTCATTTTTAAAACAAAGGGCTTGACTAATAGTAAGGACTAGTCTGGTTTCCTCGTTTTCAGCTTCAGGCCCTTCTAAAGGTAGGGAATTTTGTTTAAATGTTGTTTTACCTGATGAACTTGGTTCTGTAGGGGGGTAAAGAATAAGGTTCTTTGTATCTTCCCCATTAGATATCACCATGTTTCTTGACCGACATCTAATATAGGCGTCTATAGTTTCTAGCCAAGGTCTTCCTAAAATCAGAGGGTGACCACTAGCTGGGGATTGTGTATGTAATACTAGAAGATCAATGGGATAACGCCATGAGTCTACTGAAATTGTTATGTCTTCCAATTTTCCTATCGGCCTTACTGTAGATCTATATGCTAATTCCAAGATAGTAGGAGTTGGTTTTAGATTTTGTAGACCCAATGTAAGCATAGTTTCAGATGTGATAACATTAATTGCAACTCCCAAATCTACCAGTACATTCGGGATGTCAACCCCGTTAATCTGCACTGTCAGAATTGGGTTCCTTGGATCTCCATATTTCATAGGTACAAATTTTCCTAGCATCATGTTTGATAGCTTCCCCATAACATGAATGGCAAGCGGGTCCTTTATTTTCTTTCCCAGTTTCTTGGAACAATATTCTCTAATTGTCTTAGCGTAAATAGGCACATTCTTCATAGCTTGGAGTAAGGAAATTTTGACAAACAGGTTTTGTAGTTCCCCTAAAAGGTCAAATTTTGGTTGAGGATTCTGTTTACTCAAGGCTAATTTACTGAGATAAGGTAGATTAGTTGGGAAGCCCTGAGTAGCACCTGAACAAGGAGAGGGGTGTTTGACAAAATCCTGATTTTACTCATTCTCGACTACTTGGGATTCTGGTTTTGGATCTTCATCACCAATATGTTCAATGACAATTAGTGAAGTTTGAGCATTCACCACCCGACCAGATCACATATTTATCTCATTACATTCTACGGTGGAAATGCTATATGAAGGAAGGTTAAGCGTGTCAGTTTGCTGAGCACCCTTATTATTAGGATTTGGATTAGGTTGGATAGGAAGCCAAGGACGAGGAGGAGTACTAGAGGGAATGTTGGAAGGCAGTTGTAACTACTGTTGTTGCATAATTTGAGGAGATTGACTAGGAGAAGGGGAAGGCCCTTTCTAATTCTGAGGCCATGAAGGGTTTGAACTATACTGTGGGAACCAAGACTACCAGGGAGGATATTGATAAAATTGAGGCCACTATTGTGGAAAAGGTACTAACTAAGGACCCATATTTAAATTGCCAAAATACTGAGAAAGGTCCTGAGACATACCTTGATTTGAGCTTGGTGGTCGTGGCTGGCATGGTTTCTTGGAACCCATAAAGCATATTTTCTCTACTCCTTCACTTGTTCCTTGGAATACTGCCTTTAGCCCAGGAAGAGATGGACATGAACTGGTGGAGTGAGTCTGTTCACATATTGCACACACCTCCAGGATATTTAATGGAAATTCCTTTAAATGATGTTTCTTCCTGCACTGAGGGAAAAAGATGACCATGGTCCTTTATAACTCCGTTTTCTTTTGTTTTTCCTATAACGTGTCCATCTGAGAGGAAAGTGTACTCAGGATGCCAATTTTCAAGTTATCCAGCAAGTTCCCAATTTCTTCCTTTGTAATTCTTCTACTGGATGTTTTGGAAGTTCGAATCCATTGCTTATTCCTTGCAACCCCTCGTGAACTCACAAATAGATTCAAAGTCCTCCTTGATATGCCACCCTTTCCTACTATGTTCATTAGTTCTAGAGAGTCCTCCCTTAGGGCCTAGAGAAAAATAATTTTTAGGATATCCTTATCTAGGTTGCTATGGTCAGATCTCTATAGGGTATATTTGAAACGTTCAACACAATCCTCCATATTCTCATCCTCCTTTTGCATAAATTTAAAAATTTCTTCCTTTATATCTCGGGATTTACAATAATCCTGGTACTTCTCTAGAAAATATTTCTTCATTTCTTCCCAAGAGGAGATAGACTTTCCACTCAGACCCATAAACCATCACAGAGCTATACCTTTCAGAGTAGTAAGGAATATTTTCAATTTTTGAGCATCATCCACGTCGTCATATCCCCTACAGACAATATCAAATTTGAACATAAATGTCTCTAGATATTCTAAGGAAAGCCCAAGGAAGTTAGGCAAAGCGGTCAGTGGAATGGGCTTCATCGGTGCATCACCTCTAATGTCTCCAATTGGAAATTCAATTGAGGAGGTTGGACATGCCATGAATACCCTCCAATAATCACTTAGAATTTCAACAGGTTCCTACTGTATGACAACTGATGATTGAGGTCGCTTAACAACACTTCCCTGATCACGCGGTGAAGCAAATCCCCCCAAATTTCCTTTTGCAAGTGTACTTGGATTGATTTCTTTTTCTGACCCTCTTCTTGCTACTTCCTATTCTTCTGCTATTGAAAGGGCTACCTCTATTTTCTTTGATGCTTTGCTCTCTACTTCTTCTGCTTCTTCCATTGAAAGGGGCATCCTCACTCTTGAGGGTAATATTGGTTGTTCAATAGACTGCCCATGAGACTACGTATGAGTCCTTACCCTAACAGCAGCTCGTGAAGATTCTTCAGCTTCAGCTTCGACAATGATTTCTTGGATGTAGTTGTTCCTACCTAAATCCTTTCTTCCTTTGTTTGGGGGTCCTCTTATGCCCCTTTTATTCAGATCTTCATTCATGCAATTGGAGCAAAAAAAATTTTCACAGCTCAAGGCCTGGAGTAGGGTAATAAACCTTCCCTCCCCAGGGCAAGAGAATGATTTGGAATAGAAAAGAAAACAAAAGGAAAAGTAAAACAAACCATAAGCTCGGGGTCTGGAGCAAGGTAAGAAACATTCCTTCCCCAAGGTGAGAGAGAGATTTTAAGAGAAAAAATAAAAACAAAATAAACAAGGCAATCTAAGCTCAGGGCTTGGATTAAGGTAACAAAACTTCCTTCCACAGGGTGAGAGAGTGGTTTTAAGAATCGAAAAGAAAAATTGAATAAGCAAAGAAATCATAAGCTCAAGGCCTGAAGTAAGGTAAGAAAACTTCCTTCCCCAGGGTGAGAGAACGGCTCCTACGTAGTCAATCAAAATAAAGACAGAAAAACAAAAAAAAATAAAGCTTGGAACCTGGAGTAGAGTAAGTAAACTTCTCTCCCCAAGACACGAGATTGATTAAGCGACCAACGCCGGCTGTGCTCTTGCACCTTGATAGCCTCCCCGGCAATGACACCAAAATGTTGGTGTCCAAGTGTGAATAAAACTATTCAACCCTTTCCCACATTAATTATCAATCCAGGACCTACTGGTTATTTCAAGGCTAACGCACAAAGTGTATGTAGGTAACAATTGTAGAACCCAAAATTGATAGAGAATTCATCAACAAATAATAAATGATCGTAAAAGAAAATGGAAATGACACAAATCACCAATCTGTAACAGAAATGGAAATAATAACGATAATTAGCTGTAACAACAATACGACTCACAACATTTAAATCAAACCATCACAACAAGGAAATTAAATTTTAGTAGCACCTGATTAGGAGAGTGGGCCCAACTCCCTGATCAGGGCTGTGATGAACTCACGAACTCAACAAAAGATCAGAAAACTGTAAATTTCATTTACATGATGGTTGTAATAATCCTAAAACTAAATACAAAAGATAGAAAGAGGAAGTCTGAACTGGTTCT
Source organism: Pinus tabuliformis (assembly GCA_031772625.1). Taxonomy (NCBI): domain Eukaryota; kingdom Viridiplantae; phylum Streptophyta; class Pinopsida; order Pinales; family Pinaceae; genus Pinus; species Pinus tabuliformis. Next base: position 76,382,414 of record CM062806.1, on the reverse strand, counting down.
ACTATTACAACTGCAGTTTGATAATAGCTCTGCCAACCTAATGTGTAAACTTAACCATTTGACTTGGAAATCTGCACGTAAAACAAAGTTTAGCAAGCGCTTTGGTTATAATCCCCTAGACTATGCTTCAATGATTAATTAATTCATAAAGACATGATTTGAGGTATACCTGCGTGATTTAGGATATGAAATGACTAGGTAGGAGTGAAAATGTGAAGGAAAATAAGATAAAAAGGTAAACAAAAACATGCAAGTTTAGCTCCCAACAATGATGACTCTCAAGTAGTTATCAATATGCTTAAAAGATTGCTAAATGGGTCCCCTCTAGAAAAGATTTGTAAGAGTTGCTGACTAGAGATCTTTATTGCTCATATTTAGGCATTAATTCAAGTTTTCCCACTATCATTACTTCTCATTCCTATAGATATGGAAACAAGTTAGTGGAATTTTTAGCTAATGTGGGATGCTTGAATCCAAATATCAAACTGACATTAGCCTAACAAGTTGTGGAATGGTTAGAGTGGAGAGAGCATTTCCAGCTCCTCATTACCTAGGATTAACAATCCATGATTGAGGTGTTGGATAAAGAGATAGTGGTATGGAGTGGAGGCCCACCACCCCACCACCTCTATTTGCATTAAATAGGGAGGTGGCATGGCCATCTCACCTCATGCACTCGCACATGCCAATAGCCTCATTTGTATACAACACTACAATGACTAACTTAACCTTAACTAAGAGCTCACACATTCCTTATTGAAAATTTAAGTATTTTTTTTATGTACAGTTAGAGAATTCCCACCATAGGTGGGACATTGTTATTTTGGTGTTGACCTTTCTGGTATCTTGGGAACCGAGGGCCTTGGTCCCCTGGGAGTGGACACTGTCAACAATTGTATCTCTATAGGATTTTGTAGTAGGCACAAGGACAAGGCTCCTAAGGAAGTTCAATGATCCAAACTTATGCAGGAATGCAACATAATGCATATATAAGCATAAACACAAAGATGCAACAGAAATAAAACTTCATTTCATTGATATCAAAAACTGAAATATGCTTACATATAGAATGGAAATAAACTAGCTTGGGTGATGGTAGCTTATATTTGAGAAGAGATGTGGCGGATACATGCCTATGAACTGTGTTACAATGAGGCTCAAAGGCCTATTTATTATTGAGAAACAATGGAAAACCATAAACATTGAAAAACGTAACCCTAGGAGATGAAGTGCCAAAACTATGGGCCCCGTTGGGGTAAATTGGTACATCAACTTCCCCGGGTCATAAATTTGGCATATGATCTTTGTTTGACGTGCACGATACCTCGTTAGAAATATATATCCGAGGAATATAAATTTCAACTACAAATGTCATTTAATAACCCATGTTTTCTTGGTTAAAAAAAAAAGGTTATTTAAGGCCTCAAAACGGCTTTGGATGTTCAGCACCTGAAAAACTTCCAAAAATAGTAAACTGTGATACAATTAAGGAAAATGAAAAATTGAAAGAAACAATGTTGGGGATCCAAGTGGAATAGGTAGGTGTCCACCAATATCCACCTGGATCAGTCCTCCCCCCTTAGGAAGCAATGGTCCCCATTGCATTGAGTGCCTCCATGAGATGGGGAAACTTCTATTGAACGTGGTCCCTCGTGAGCCACTTGCCTTGGTGCAGAAGTTGGCGAGCTTTGACAACCTGATACAGTTGGATTTTCTACTGATGAGTGTTATTGATCTATGTGTCCATGCTCCAATTATTTGTGGTCTGTTCCATGCAGTCTGGCTTTAGCTTTGTTGGTGTGAGTTGTTCTACAATGTCTGATGTGTCTAGTAATGCTGGAAGGTATGGTCGAAGGTGGTCCAGATTGAACACTAAGTGCAGACCAATGAATGAGGGAATTATGAGCTTAAAAGCATTGTCTCCCACAACCTTGGTAATGGTGTAAGGCCCACATCAGAGTGGTTTGTTGTAGATATGTAGACCACTTCTGATGGTGATTTTTCTACAACTTCCATTGTGTCTGTATAAATTGAAGAGGTTAGTGATTGATGTGGATGACCATCTCCTTCCCCATAATATAATGCTTCCATTGTGAGAACGCACATACAATGGAAAAAATCTCTTTATCATAGGTGAGGTACTTCTGAATTGTATCGGAACGTGTCTCACTATGATAGGCCACTGGATGCATGTGCAAGGTGAGGACTGCATCAATAACATAGTCAGAGGCATCTATCTCAATTTGAGTACTAGTGTAGAGTAGAGGTGGCACAATAACTCAAAGAACATACTTTGTTGGGACTCGGACTAAGAAATTTTTTCTTCTACTCTGCCCTTGGTAATCTGACTCAAATGCCAAGTGATATGGGAGAATCCCAACAAGAACCTCTGATAAAACTTTGCAAGGCCCAAAAAGTTGTGAAGATCTGTTAGAGTGGTTGGGGCTGGGCAATCCTGAATGACTTGGATCTTAGTATAATCCACATGCACGCCTCACTCATATATGATGTAACCCAGATATTGGACCTGACTCATGCCCAGGGTACATTTCTCCAAGTTGGCACATAGTTTGTGTTGTCGCAGGGTCCAGATAAACAATCACTAATGAGTTGGTGAAGGGCCACAAGATGTCATCCGTTAGCCTCATAAAAGTGGAAGGGGCATTTATTAACTTGAAGGGCATAGTCAATCATTCAAAAAGGCCTTCCTTGGATTTGAAGGTGGTCTTCCATACATCTGTGGGCTCTATTGGAACTTAGTGATAGCCAGACTTCAGATTGATTTTGATGAAATACTTGGCCCCCCTGAGCTGGTCCAAAATGTCATCAATCTGTGGGATTGGATACCTGTTCCTAATAAGGATTTTGTTTACTGCCCGATAATCAATGCAGAGCCTCTAGGTCCCATCCTTCTTATGTACATGTACAATCGGGCTTGCATAAGGTGAGTGTTGGGTTAGAAAAAAGGTATGTTTCCTCTTCATAAATAGCTTTATTCAACATTTATCATCACATGATTATCTTTGTTTATGTATCAAAGTAAAGGAAATAACAACTAAAGTTGGGTAAAAGCACTTGGTAACAAATTAGATAAATCAAGCACGAGAAACTAACTTTCTGCTATCTTTATATGCAGAAGACATGGATTGAACAATAGTTGTTCAATTGATAGAGCAACATCAGGCCATAAAAGGCAAAAAGAAAGCGTCTGAGGCAGGCAAGGAAATGAGAGACCAGGCAGATTGATGCTATTTCATGACAAGATCAAATTATGTATAGCGAAATCTTCAGGATCCCCTGATCTTGAGGATTCACTTTTATCTATTTATTTTCTAAATGCAATATATAAGGCCGAAAGGCAAAACTGCACAGTGTGCAAAATTTCATTACTTGTAATTATTCTTTTGAGACATATAATATTGTTACCTTAGTGATGTTGTAACTGTGTTGCTTATTTTATGAAGAAAGACTGCGTTTGATCCATACTTATATTCTGTGTATTTCCTAGCGGGACACTTCTGGTGACTCTGGGCTGAGTCAAGAGAAGTTCTACTGCTTTCTTGTGTTATAATATTTTCTATTTAGTCGTTACTGATTGTTAATGTTAAGTTAATATCATTTCACTTATTTGTGAAGATTGATGATTCCGATTCATATTGTTGTTCATTTAGATTCAGACTTAGCTGTGTGATATAATTGAGTAACGCTTTGATTGGATTGGTTATAGTAGTAGATTGTTGTTCATTCTAAGTTATGTTATCATAGATCTTAGAGATAGCATTAATCAATTTCCATAATTTTCTTATATAGATCATTTGCTGTTTAGAGATCATTTATCATTATATGCTCGCTTGTTGTTCAATTGTCAGTTGCCTTTCAATTGAGATTGCCATTCAATTAGGATTTGTCGTTCAATTGAGATTTGTTGTTCAATTCGGGTTTACTATAGGTTATCATTGTTGTTCAGTTATTGTAGTTCTCTTTCTTGATTGAGTGAGTTAGTCTTAATTCTATTTGAAGATTGTTGAGCATGATTCTTTGCATTTGCATTCAAATTCATTTGATTTCGGAATAAGTTAAACAAAATTGCAGAGTGTGTTAAGAGTTATTTCAGAGTTATTTCTTCCATAGTTATTTCTTTCAAAATTGTGTGGATTGATTTGAAGATATAGTTATTAGTGATTGCAATGATTTACCATTAGAGAACCTCTGAATTCATTTCATATATTGTGCTGACACTCTTGAGATAAAAAGACTTACGTTGTGTTCAAAATTAATGTAGGAATTAAGATTGCCTGTAAAAAGACATCTTAGTGCACCAAAATTTTGGCGCTGTTTCCAGGGAGAGTGTTTCAAAGTGATTTCCTTTTTATCTTGCTGTGAAAGAATTGGGTTTTAAAAACAGAAGGTAAGAACCTGCGTACCTAGCAAGTAAAGTGCTTGCTTACTAGCCCGCTTTTCAGCAAAAGCTTAGAGGTTAAATAGGAATTGGTTTTTATGAATGACTAGGAATAGAAAGATAGAAAAAGAGTAGAACCCCCCACCTAAATCCACAAAACCCAAAGGATCAGTGAACCTTGGGAGAATGACCTTTATAGATGAAATTGTGAGAAAAGAAGAGTCTCAAGCATCAATAGGATTTCAGCCAGTAACTGGAAAAAGTCCTACTGTAATCCCTCAAGTAGCAGGCTCACCATCTGCAGCTTACGCTGAGATTCAAAGCCAAATTGGAGGATCTGAACAGAGTCTTCAAGCTACAACAAGTTTACATTTTGATCCTCTCCAAGAGGGAAAATCATGTAACTTAAGAGAAGGAGAAGGAGAAACCAGTGGGACTGCTAAGGAAGAACCATAGCTGTTTGAATAGGGGTCTCCTGTGATCCTAGATCTAGGTAGTGCTGTAAAGCCAACTCAGGTTGCTAATTCACCGCATACTCAAAAAGCACCCCTTGAAATTCCTGAAGGTTATTGGTACATATTTGATCAAATGGAAAACCAACCACCTCAAGGTCAAACCTCAACATTGGAATATCCCATAGTCAATCAAGTGGCCAATGCCCCCATGAAGGATATTCCTCTGTAGGATGATCATCGAGGATCCTGATGCCTTCTTTTTTGAGTTTGATGTCCTCTGCAGAGGATATGACTACACCACTGACCCCCAAAAGCTGAAACTATTCCCCTTAAGATGGTTCATGGGTCTGGGTGGATGAACTATTAATTCTTGAGACGATATGAAAACCTCCTTCCTCATAAGATACCAGGATTTTTGCAAGACTAGGGAGCTAAAAGATGAAATATTTAAGATGACTGCAAAAGATAATGAAACTCTAGAAGAGTATGTCAAACAGTTTAATTATAATTTTCATAGATCTCCACACACCACCTTACCTAAATAAGTCCTAAGAGCTATCTTAATTAAAGGGATGAAAGAGGAATGGTTAGAAACTCTAAATTTAATGGGGAAAGGAGATATTTCTTAGGAAAATTATGATGAAATCGTCTGCTTATGTATCAGGTGTTTGCGAGGAAGCACACGCACAGGAGCAAGAAGCTGAGATCCCATGAGCAGGGGAATCAAATCATACAGTGGAGGCGTAACATGAATGGAGATCGGAAACCTCCTAGAAGATTTCAAAATAGACATGCCGGGCACCGTCACGACACAGCTAAACGTCTTACAGGCTAAACAAAAGCAAGCCTTAGTAGAACAAAACTTGGCCATCTTTTGTCCACGTTGTCGAAAGAAGCACATCCAACAGGAGTGTCCTTTAGACATGGTCCAGACATGCGCTATCTGCACCAAAGATCATGCCACTGAACAATGTCCATCACTACTGGGGCTGAAAGCAGTATTCAAGGAAGCAAAAGAAGAGACAGAGCCGGTGTATCTGATGAACCAATGTCAACAGTGGCAGGCTAAACCTACAGGTATGTCACAAGACACATCCTAGTTCTTTCCTTCTTCACAGTTTAATCAACAACAGAACCTTGGGGCAGCATGGCAAGGCCAATCACCTTACCCAAATTGGAAAACCCAGCCATTCCCTATGGCATCCTAGCCAACTCAATCCTTTCCAGGTAATGGCTAGCCAAATTCTCCTTTTACTCATGTTTGGCAAGGCAATCCCTATCAATCCCAGTGGCCTGCCTCCACCTCTCAAAATCCGAACTGGTCTACAAATTGGTAGTGACCTCTGGGGATATCCAACACACCTATGGGGATAGGTCCTTAGCCTCAACCTGCACTATCATCTCTGTATACATTACAATGAAATCCTCAACCTCTTATGTGCCCCCAATTTCCAGCTCAACTGAATCCAAATTCTAATAATAGACTAGTGTAGTTGGTGCAGATTATCGAAAGCTCAGATTATGAGATTGAGCAGAAAGAATGTAATGAACTCAGATTGAGCTTAGGATGTATCATCACCCCTAAGGAAAATAGGGACCAACCTTCAATTGAAATTAAAACCCCACCTATACATATACCACCACCTGTAATTAATATTGAACTAAACCAAGGGGAAGAGACAGATCAACGTGAAGACCCTAAAAAACTTACAGTCATTTCTCCCCCATTCCCCGAAAGGTTAACGATACCCAAACCTACTATTTACTCAAATTTGATCGTAATGGTAGTCTGGTAGATGGTTAGGCCGGATGGAGTCGAAGAGGCCAGTTTGAGCTCTTTTCCCCTATTAGGATGGAACTACCTCAAAAGATAAGACCTTCTACCATGAGAAGAGGAGCCATCTCTCCTATATAAACCTCCATTTTTCCCAAGCACAAGCTAGTGTTTAGTGATATTGTGTGTGTGTGCTAGTTCTAATTATACTCTGGTTGAAGTTTTGAGCTTGAAGTATCCAAGTTATAGCCTTCTAGTTGTGTGAGGGAGAAGTGTGAATTTGGTTTAGTGTGAAGACTAAAGGGAAGAGCCTTGAGATTACTATTGTTGAGGCCATCATGGAATGCTGACGGAAGTGTGTGGGAACCCGGATTTGTCAAGGGAGAACAACAACGTCAAGACAACGGTTGTAACCTCTTCTTGATTTAATATATATGCAACTATCGATTGATTTCCTACATAATATGTCATATTACATGTTTATGTCTTAATGCTTCTTGACTTGTTAAGTAGGTTGAGTTACAATTTGTCTATTATCACGGTTGTTGTTTGCCTTTGTTTACTTGTTTCAAGTGTTCGAAGAAGGAAACGGGAAATAGCTGGAGTGAGCAAGCAAGATCATCACAAAACAGGGTAGCGTACTAAGACGTAGGCCCTCTTAATTGGTTGTAACCTAAGGAAATCTTCCATAGAATGTATTGGTTGTGGCTAGACCCATTATCGGGCTAGAGGAATTGTTTGTGTCTGCACTCATAATTTTACTTCACCACAAATTGGCGAGTCTACTGGGGAAATCTAATCCTTCTATTTGTTTGCTTGGAATTTCATTGTTTTGTGTGAACTTTTCTAGTTTCTCCATTTCCCTTTAGTTCTATTTGTTTTACTTGCATACTGATTCGGGTTTGAAATTAATAGTAGCAAGTCTGGTCCCAATTTTTAATTTTTTCTTAGCATCCTCGCTCAGCGCACTTAATTCACTGACAGTTGCACCGATCAGTGTGATATGCTGAGAAATAGTCACGCCAACCCCCTTCTGGTGCTTGTTGTAAGTTAGGTAGTCGCGCCAATGCCTGTAGGTGAAGATTAGGGTTCACCCTAGATCTCGACTAGTGTGTCTTGCTCTCTTAATTTATGCCTCTTAGCTTGTTCTAACTGTGTTCTCCCTAACTAAAATGCTTCATTTAGCTTGGTTTGTGTGCTTTCTTGGTTTAGCCCACCCGCTAATATGTTAAGTCTGGCGTTGTGTGAAGTTCTTTTTTATTTTTTCTTTGAATCCCTCGATCAGTACTAGTTGTTAGTTAGGCAGTCGTGTCAATCAAGCCATCAACGCTAGTTGTAGTACTAGTTAGTTGTGCTGGTCGTGCTTATCAGCGCTAGTCGTCAGTTAGGTAGTCACTCCGGTCTCTGAGTTAAGAAAAATTAGAATTTATCCCATTCCAGTGCCAGTGTGTCTTGACCCTCAGACTCTCTTCTTCCGCCCAGAAGTGACTAGGATGTTTTGGTTTCAATTGAATGAGTGAAAGAGTCTTGTTTGTTCTCTTATTCCAAGTGTCCCTTTTCTCTTTCCAAGCATAGATTACATTGCTTGGTTTGTCAATTGAAGCATTTATGTGTTTGGTTTGTTCGATTCAGGGAAGAAGTTGCTTTTAGTTTCATTTATAATGCTTTGGATTTGATTGATGCTTTCTTGTTCGGAATTGTGAAACTTTTCATTAAAGTGCTTTATGTGAAATATTCATTTTGCATTTTATGAAAAGAAGAACAACATTCTAGTTTACTTAAGTGAAAATATTGCATTAGTAGCATTATTAAGAAGCTAGACTTGCATCATCATAAGCATTGCAAATGAAATGAAACTTATTTTGTTGTTATAGGAGGATTCAATGCATTTAGGAGATTTATTAGAGAAAGATTTCATTCTTTGATTGTTGCATTGAATTTTTGTTCCCTATCTCTCATTTAGTGTTAACGTTCATCGAAGACAAAGATCTCTTTTCTCATGTAGCTGCATGTAGGAGTTTTGTCAGATGACAGCGGTAGGGCCTTGAAATTGAAACCTAATTCAAGAGCATCCGTTAAAATTTATTGAATCAACCTAAGGAAGCATTGAAACTTGACGCTTACATTTAGAGGTCTAGGCTAGAGACGTGTTCCAACGTCTTTAAACCTAGCATCTATCGTTAGCTATGACACCAGACAGCGCTAGTACGGACTTGTGCTCCTCGTACCGTTGAGTATATAAAGGGAGACCCCACTAGGCTGTAATCCTTTATCCATAGGAAGCTGAGTCTACTGCCTTGTAAATGTGATACACCAAACACATCATTCGGGGAGATTGCCTGCCTGTACTTCTCGGTTCTCCGGAAGGTATTCTGTAGTTCACGGTTACCTGGTAATCCTTTTTGCCTAGATATCCTGAGCAATCATTTGATCTTTTTCACTCGTTAAAATTAAAATATCATTCAAGCACTTGCCCTTTTGAGCTCGTTAACTCTGAAAGTGACTAGAGTCACCTTTCGCCCTTTTCTTGACTCTTAAAATATGAAAAGGCATAGTTTTGTTTTAGTGTCTTAAAATTATCTGCCCACGAAATATTCCTGTTTAAAGTTAACTTCCTTAGTGTTTCTTTAAAAGTCGATTCCAATGGAAACATTCCCAGAGTCTACCAGTCAAGGGTTCCCCTCGGATGGGAATCCTGGTCCTTTTCCTTCTTTTGGAAATGCTGGTGCTGCTTATGTGGCTACGTTGTCCCTTCCTGGATTAACTATTGGTCTACCTGTCTGGTTGTTTTCGACCTCGGTGGTCTTGAGCATCCCGACTCCTGTCCAAACGTCTCCTTCATTTGAATCAAGTCACGATGATTCTAAGGTTGACCTCTCACCTTCTTCCCTTATTTCTTCATCTTCCCCTTTGTAGGAATTTACAGGGTAAGTTCCTCAGATAGGACACCAAAGGACACTGCTCACAAACAGATCACATATCAATACACCAATATTCTTGACGTGGTTAAAACCCTCAAAGAGGGAAACAGTCGATGGCTTGAGCCAACGAGGCCACTTCAAGCAATTTATTAATAAAAGAATGAAAATTTACATAAGCTTCTCTTATGAACGGTTACCCTACAAATGGCCCTCCATGCTCTTTAAATAGAGATATGGACCAATCGGGTGTTAAGCCATAGATCAAGTGTTGGTAATACCGATGAGAGAGTGAACCGTCGGATCACTTCATGTCTAGAACATATCGTGACCGTCAGATTGTAAGTTACAAATGTACATTGTAAAGAAACACACTTTACCTAACTCTACACTAGACCAAGTTATACTTAACTATTTCCTATGTGTCGGAATATCCTAACATCCCCCCTTAAGAACAACTTTGGATAGGATTGAAGGATGTAAAAATATGACACAAGAGGAGAAGGAAGGAGGCATTAGAGCCTATCCCCCCTTAGTGACAACTTCCTGAACTCCAAACATAAATCGAAATTTAGTAAACTTCACCTCTGTGAGAGCCTTTATAAAGATGTCTGCAACTTGATCATCTGTTGAACAATATTGCACTTCAAGAACATGGTCATGAATGAGCTTTCTGATGAAGTACATGTGTAGTTCAATGTGTTTGCTACGCTGATGTTAGACTGGATCTTTGCATAGTTGAATGGCACTTTGATTATCACACCAAAGTGTAGTCAGATGCTGCTACTGAAAGCCAAACTCTGACAGGATCTGACAAAGCCACAGGGCTTCCTTACTAGCGTCTAGGACACCACAATACTCTGCTTCTACTAAAGAAAGAGAAATGACACTTTATTTCTTACAAGCCCATGTAATAGGTCTTGAACCAAGAGTGAACACATAACCTACAGTAGACTTTCGATCATCAGGGTCACCAGCCCAATCAGAATCAGTGAAACCAACCAATAGAGGAGATGCTTTTTCACTGTAATGAATCCCAAATTGAACATTACCTTGAACATAACGAAGTATTCTTTTAGCTGCTTTCCAATGACTTTAATGTGGGTTTTGCATAAACCGAGAAATAAGGCCAACGACAAAGGAAAGGTCAAGATGAGTATGGGTTATATACAAAAGTTTTCCTACAAGCTGATGGTATAAGGTAGCATCAACTTTAGGGGAAGTACAAGTGATTGAAAGTTTGGCTCTAGACTGAAAGGGAGAAGGGGCTGACTTATAGTCTTCCATGTGAAAGTGGCGTAGAATATCATAGGCATACTTGGACTGGGAAAGGGAAATATCTTCCTTGGTTTGCAGGACTTGAAGACCAAGAAAATAATGCAAGTGTCCTAATTCTGTCATTTCAAACTTCTTTTTAAGGATGGACTTCACATGGTTTATAAGGTTGGGATCACTACCAGTAAGGATAAGATCATCAACATAAAGAACAAGAATGATAAGAGACTTACCCACTTTCTTGGTGTAGACAGTATTGTCAGAATGACACCTAGAAAATCCAGTATCTAAAATAAAGCTATCCATTTTGGCATACCAAGCCCGAGGGGCTTACTTGAGACCATAAAGGGATTTCTTAAGCCAACATACAAGGTTGGAGTCTATTTGTATAAATCTAGTAGGTTGTTCCATATAGATTTCTTCATGCAAGTCCCCATGCAAGAAGGCAGATTTAACATCCATCTGATGGACTTTCCATTTGAAAGAGGTAGCAAGGGAAAGAAAAAGGAGGATAGAGTTCATTTTGGCAACAGGGGACAAGGTTTCAGTATAGTCAATGCCTTCAACTTGTGAAAATCCCTTAGCAACAAGATGAGCTTTATGTTTATAAACTTTCCCATCTAGTCCATACTTTGTTCTGTAAACCCATTTGCATCTAACAACTTTTCATCCCTTTGGAAGAGGAACAAGATCCCATGTATCATTTGCCAATAATGAATGATATTCTTCATTCATAGTTGTGTCCCAATCTGGATGGCCTAAAGCTTCTGCGAAGGTGTCAGGATCATAATTTGTTGAAGCTAGAGCCAGTAAAGAAGAGGCTTTATCGAACTGAGAATGTGTACGTCGTTGATCTATAGGATCACCTACAAGAGCACTTGCTGCATCCCGAGTAGCACTGACCCATTTTGGAAGCTAAGGAGCTGAAGGAGGATCTTGAGAAGGTGGTGGAGGATTGCCATCCTCACTATCATCATCTGAAGAAGAAATATTTTCAGAAGTAGAAGGGATAGAGAGAGGTGGCACATCCGACGAACTAGGCTTGTAGGCCGATATAGTTTCAACAAACTTTACATCTCTTCTAATGATAACATTTTTGGACTTAAGTGGAATAAGTCTATATCCTTTGACATCTTTAGAATATCCAAAAAAAAATACAAATTTCACTCTTAGGTTCTAGAGCTTTATGTTTCTCATTTGGAATATGGGCCCATGCTTCACTTCCAAAAATACGAAAGTGACTTACATCAGGTTTAATTGAGCTCCATGCTTCCTCTAGAGTGATATTCTTTAAAACCTTAGTAGGAGTGCGATTTACTATGTGATTTGCATAGTAATTGCTTCTGCCCAAAAATTAAGACTAAGTCCTTTAGATTGAAGCATACAATTAGCCATTTCCTTTAAGGTACGATTCTTCCTTTCAACTACACCATTTTGTTGTGGAGTATATGGAACAATATGTTGCATTTGAATTCCATTCTTATTGCAAAAGTGGATGAATTTGTTGTTAACGTATTCTCCGCCATTATTAGATCTTAGCTTAAGAATTTGATGTCTAGATTGTTTTTCAACAAAGGCCTTAAAGGCCAAGAACATGTTAAATACTTCACTCTTGAGTTTTAAGAAGTATATGCAAGTGTGTCTCGAGAAATCATCAATGAAAGTTAAGAAATGCTTGTAGCCAGAGAATGAAACAACTGGAAGTGGACCACATAAATCACTATGCACAAGCTATAAAGGGGCTGACGCATGCCAAGAGGCACATTTTTCAAAACTATCCTGATGATGTTTTCCGAGTACACATTCGGAACAAACACTATCTCTGCAAGATACCATTGGAAGACCTGTCACCATATTTTATTTACATAGATTCTGAAGGGAGCGATAGTTTAACTGACCAAATCGCTCATGCCAAAGTTTTCACACTTCATCATTATGAGCAACAAATATCGAGGGAAGATTTGATGATGCAAAGTTGTTAAACTTATACAACCTTGTAGAATCATCATCAATGTCAGCAGTTAAAATCTGTCTAGGATCTCTTAGGTCCTTAATTACAACATCGTGAGGTGAAAATTCAACGATTTTAGTTTCACCTGAATGAGTTATATGATATACAGATAGAAGGTTGTAGGATAAGGTTGGAACATGTTGGGTAGCAGATGGACCGTGTTTCAGTGTTGGGGCTTAAAGCCCACAATTTTGGGAAAGGTATGGTAAGGACTCTGCAAAGTGCGCGGAGCATGAATTGTAAATGAGTCTAGTCAAAGGGTTTTCCACCCAAAAATGATGTAAAATAATAGAAAGTAAGTCGGCTTGCCCATGATCCGCGGACCATGGGAATGTCTAAATAGAGCGAGGCTCTATGGATAGAAGTCAGTTTTTTGGTATGTACTTTTGGATCTGGAATGTAATGGGTTTTTGAAGAACGAAGTCTTGAAGCATCTGTAAGTCTGAGTCAAGGGTGTTGGTAGATAGATAGAGGCTCTGCAGCTGTGTGCGCAAAGGCCTAATAGAGTCCGCAACTATGTGCACGGACCCCTGCAGCTGAGTGTGTAGGGTGGATCTGGATGTATTGGTGAAGAAAGTGAATAAAGATAAGTGGATTCTGAATTTCTGTGTTAAATCTGAATTATTGTAGATCTGGCTAATTTATGGTTGATATAAATGTTTGATTTATGCGCGTATGCTTATGTTATGAGTCTATGTGAATATGTATCTTTTTTGGGTGCGCGAACTGGTTATTTCTGTTAAATGTTTGCTTAAAGACCATAAAAAGTAGATCTAATCTATAAACAACGCATTAATAAGTAGTAAGGATTTTCCTGGATCCAGATCTACGCGACGATGAGTGGTGTGAAGCCACAGAACGGAATGCGAGCCTTCCACACCACATCAAGACATCCCAAGGGTGCGGAAACCTGGTCCTAGCACCCTCCCCTACTACCTCAGGTGAGACCTCAGTCCGCGCTTCGCGGGCTGTTGCCGAAAGGGCCGGTAGGTGCGGGATTTGTTTGGCTAAACAACTCTTCCAAACCTGGGTCAAGCCCATATAAGCCAACAAATGGTTCTGTTGCTGGGACCGGGATCTGCCTAAGGGATGTCTGATGTCGGAACACTAGAATCCTGCAAAGAAAGAGCTTGAAGATTGGATGCATCAGAAGCTTCACGAGTTCGTGGTTCAAGAAAACAGAAACCCATGGATATCGGAGGAAGGGTGGTTGGATCGTTACATTTACACAGATATCCATGAAATATTCTTTGTAACATTCCCAATAGAGTTGTACGAGTGGATTGCGAGGTTAGCCAACAGTGTGGGAAGGTGCAGACTAGATCAACCTATTGTGTGGACTCCAAAATTGGTGCGCAAGCTAGAAGCATCCGAAGATAAAATCACATGCACAGTAGATCACTGGTTGGATCGGGTAATAGGAGGGTTTATTACTGAGTTCGCAATAGACACAACCGTGAGTTATAGTGAAGCAAAAAGGCGCTTTCTCCAAGGACCACGGGGTAGGTACATCAAATCATTGAATACTTGGATTAAGATGCTATTGTGTGAAAAACAGATTATGCGCATTTATTGATGTCTGGTGTAACGTGGAGTGGAAGAGGCTACCGAGGAACTGAAGGATTAGAGAATAGTCTGCTAACTTCTATTTCACGGGAAAGTGAGGAGGAGCTCGCGAGGTTCTCCCCAAGAAGCACGGTTTGGTTGATTAAGAAGTGCTCTACACTGATACCACCTCCATCTATTCCATCACCTACTTCACCAACATCAAATCCATGTTCACCCACTCCACCTTCACCTCCGCCACCACCGAAGGTTGGTATGGCAAGCGCAGTCAAGTTGCCAGTATTTAAGGGTGCAAGAAATGAGGAACCAGGTCAGTTTTGGTTTGTGGTAAGGGTTGTATGGGAAGCCCAAGGAATAACGAACAATAACATCAAAAAGGCTATCCTGGTGAGCGCGTTGCAGGACCGCGCGTTGACATGGTATATAAAGTACTCAAGCGATCATCCGAATGTGGGAATAATGACGATACAGGATGCATTGAACAAAGAATTTGTTTGGCCAAAATCAGAGACCCAATCAGTCATTGGGTTCAAGGAGATAGCGATGTTACTGGGTGAAACCCCATGGGGTTTGGTTCAGAGATTAAAGAGCACAATCCACGAGGCTAACATGACATTGACAGATGCGCAGCACTGCATGTGGTTTGTGGTGTCATTGACACCACATCTAAGGATGGCGCTATCACAGCAAAAGATCTCAACCCAAGCTGAAGCGTTAGAAACCACGATGAGATTGCACGAAACCCCAATACAGGATTCGGGGTTGGGAGTTCAGCAAATCCATGTGCAACTGCAAAACCTATGCTTAGAGATGTAAAGTTTGAAACAAGGACAGGTGCTGCAGTCAGAAGGGCACGAAGAAGTATGGTGTATCAAATGTAAGAGCCAGGGCCACGACAAGGAAAACTGTCTGGTCTTTGCCAACTATGTGGTGGCGGGGGGACCAATACCATTGTGACCAGAGGTACAAGCAGGGCCAACCGCGGCGCCCAAACTCTTGTGCGTGATATGCCAAGAAGGAGGAAAGAATGCCATGGACAACTATCATCTATTACAAAATCTGAGGCAGTCCCCCCCGGCGGTTATTTTGCAACTTTTCTAGGATGGTGGGCCACGATGAAAGAAACTGCCGAAGTTATGAGATGTTGATGGATCGAACACTTGCTTATAGGATGCAGATGGAGGTGCATGGTCAAGATCGTACCACAGCAATAGCGCGGGGCAGATTCCAAGGACGTGGACGAGGCTGAGGAGGAATGGGACCCAGACACGGACGAGGACAATTGATTTGCTATAACTGTGGAGGACCGGGGCACTACGCGTGTGATTGCACGAACCGGACCAGAACCTGTTGCCCATACTGTTACCAATTTTACCACGAAGCAGTCGATTACCCCACGCTAATTGCTCAAATGCGGGAAAAAGGAGTGCTTCCGGCCACCCCCACACAGAACGTCCAAATGATGAAGGCTGAATCGCGCACGGAAGACCCTAATGTGAATATGATGCTTAGAAGTGGTGCAACTACGTGAGAAGATAAAGGAAAGCGACCAGAGGAGGATGCATGGGTTCGCAAGGCCCCCTGTTATAGACATTTTTGTGCCTTACAGCATTGAGCATGAAATGTCCATAATCTAAGGGATCCAAAGTCCCTAAACATGTTATTCCTACCCCTAGAGGAATAAGGCCGATAAACCACAGCAATTCACAGAAGTTCTCCACCAAAAACTGATCAAAACCAAGTCAAATCAGGATCATGTCAACTGCTCCATGGACCACCTGCGCTGAATGTCAAGGGCTCCACTGGCTACCTGTGCTGAATGTCAACTCCAACAAAGGCTACCTGCGCTGAGCGAGTTTGGACAAGTGGCAGGCTCATTCCTCAATGTGTCAATGCCCAGGAAGCTTCCAAAATGACACTTGTATCAGGGAATTCGACTGGTGATGAGTAAGAGGTTCCAAATCTCCAAGTGGAAGCAAGAACCTCCAAGTGGAATCAAGAACTCACAGTGAGAGAGGACACTAGTCAGTTTCATACCAGTCTCAAGCTGACTCATCTTCTCTCCAAAACTCCTATATATAGATCTCTCCTCTATGAGATCAGGGAGGCTGGAATTTGGTATTTGCAAAGAATTGTTGCTGGTTTGAGGTTAGAGCTATTGGGTGATTTGCTTTGAAGGAGGTGAAGAAAGAGATTCCTTTCTGCTGGGGAGGTGATGCTGGATTGGGCCTCTTATGGTTGTATCACTCCCTGAACTTTACTTACTTCATCAATAAAGCCATTTGAGTTTCTTCTATATGCATGTATCTCAATGATGTTTTGTTGTATTTGCATATTTAGTTTACACTAATCCTTAAACTAGTTATGAATGTATGCTTCTTGTAGTTTCCTTCTCTTGCCATTTTGCAGGAACTTGGTGTAGCTGGGCCAGTGAAAGAGCAAGCAGCTGGGAGCAAGCAGCAAGGAGTGAGATTGGATCAACAAACTAGCGGAAGACATCGGTTAGTTACATCCTTCTCCTCTCTTTACATTTCATAAAGAAGAACACTTAGATAGTTTTGTCTTGTTTGTTGCTGAGGTACTGTCACTCCTTAGAGTGGGATAGGGGCATTCCGTATTGGATACTTTTCCCAACAACAAATTGGCGACTCCGCTGGGGATCGTATCTTGTTGGTTTATTTGTGTTTTTGCTATTCATTTCATAGACTCAAAGAGTACCGAATCGAACTGCATTTGTCTCAGTCAAATGCAAAGTAGAGGGCAGCTACTCTAGCCCACTCACTGGGCCTGTTTATGATCTAATTAGCTGATCCACAAGTGCTCTAACAGCTCTTAGTGATAGATCTTCATCCTCCTTGAATCATCCCTTAGATTACATCTGATTGATAGCTTTGATTTGGCCAAAAACTGTTGATTTTTGAGCAATCTGTAACCCAGAACCCAGGAGAAACGAGACTTTCTCCTTCAGCGCAGCTGCAGTGAAGGCAGTCTGCATTTCAACGCAGGTCCCATGAAGGCTACCTGCGCTGAATGTCAAACTGACAGTGTTGAGGTTGCGCTGAACCAGTTTTTCCTTGTGCAACTGGGGTTCTCTGCTTTCTGTTGCCCTGTTTTGATCATTGTTTTTTGCAGCGTGTTATCAGTCAGTGTTCTTACCTGAAACCACCTTTCTTTGCCTCCATTTCCGCCTCCGTTGTATAAAGAAGCTGTATTTGTTCTTTGTGTATTTGTTACTTCATTTGCAGTTTCCCATTACGAAAGTAATCTAGTCTTACTGTGACCCTTAGATCTTGGCCTGTCATAAGTGTCGTTTTGATCTTAGGAGTGAATTTGTTTGCTGTTCACAGTTGATTTAGCCTTTTACTTTCGTCATTTGGTTTGAATTTATGCATTTCTAGTGTCGAAACAAGTAAATCTTAAGGTGTCTTTTGATTTCGAAAAAGAACTTGTTTGTGTTTTCACTTGAAATCGAATTCAAATTTATGCAACAGCTTTCTTTTTAGAACATCACTATTAAGAAAGAGAAAAGAAATACATGCATTGTGCATCTGCATTTTGACAGCTTGCATGTTGATTTAGGAAAAAGTGCATTACTGTGTGCTCTATGCTCTGTGTGAAAAGATGATGTCTTTCTTTTCCCTTAGTAGTTAGGATTTTCATATGTTGAAAAGATAGAAAAGCTTGCTTATCATCTTTAGACTGCATTTAGGAGTTGTATCATACATCTCGTGGTGATCCAAAAAGGCAAACTTCTAAACAAGATCAACCTAAAATGAATCAAATGAACTTAACAACGCTTTGAAACATAACACAAACACATAGAGGTCTAAGCTAGAGACGTGTTCCGGCGTCGTTAAGCCTAGTGACTATCGATCTCGGGGAAGGTGGGTGATTCCTCCTGAGGGACGATAGCGCTAGTACGGATTGTGCTCCCACGTACCGTCGCGTATATATTGGGAGACCCCTATAGGCATATATCCTTTATCCTCAGAAAACCGTGTCGGCCGCCCTACTGATCGCAATGCAGTGAACACAGCATTCACGAAGATCGACCACCCGTACTGTAAAACGTATTCTGTGGTTTTGAGAAAAGTTTGGCACACCCTCTGCCTAGAACTCCAGAGCAGTTCCTTTTGGCCTTTTTCAGACTCTATAACAGAAAAAGTCCACCCGAGCATTTGTCACTTCGGGCTCGTTAAAACATTGAAGGAGACTAGAGTCATCTTTAGCTTTTTCTCGACTCTTAAAAAGTGAAAAAGCAAGTTGTGTCTAAAAGCGTCGTTAAAATTTATTTTAAATGGAACAAAATCACCTCATATTCCTGCGTTGATCTTTAGGTTGAGAAAATGGAGCACACCAACCAAGGAATTCCCCTTGGTGGAAATCCTAGTCCCTTCTCCTCTTGGGGAGATGTTGGTGCACCCCATATGGCCACATTGTCGCTTCCAGGATTGATAATTGGCCTGCCAGTCTGGCTCTTCTCAACCAATGTAGTTCAGAACACCACGGTTCCTGAACAGTCGAGTCAACAGTTAGATCAGTCTAGAGCTGCCACCCAACCTTCTACTTCCGATAACTCTTCCTCTCCTCCTTCCTCCTCGCAAGGTAGAGCCGGCAAAAGCCAAGCTCCCAAAGAGAAGAAGGAGAAGAAGAAGAAAGAGAAGAAGAAGAAGGAGCCAAAGGCGACTGGGGGCAAGCAAAAGACATCTGACAAAAATCCACACACAGCACAGACCGGGCCTAAATCGCCACGTGTCATATGTAGAGGAGACCACTTCCATAGATATTGTCCCTGTATTCCCCGGATACTAAGGGACTGGTCCCCTCGTTTGCACAATTCGGGAGCATCAACCTCTGATAGCCATGTTGAATGCTTACCGTCAACCAGCGAAAGTGAAGGTCCAAGACAAAGAGGGAGAGCTGGATCTCCCTGCAGACTGTGTGAAGGCGATCACGCCATCCACCGTTGTCCCTTCTTAGACAAGGCGAAGAGAGTTTTGGAAGATCGTCCGGTTTCACCGTCACGACTTCCTCCTGGATATAAAAAACTCGAGCCAAGTCCTTCGTTAGTTGAGAACCCAGCTGGCCCGCTCAAGTGGTCAGCTGAAGCGTCTGTCATTGAAAATGAACCTACTGAATCCAAACCGGATGAAAGTCCAAAGGTTGAAACGACAGTTGACCCGGTTTTGCCTTCAGAGGATTCATCTTCAAATGACACCGTCACTGAAGAGAATAAGGATGACACCATCCAGATTCTTTTCATCAACACAGACTCTGACGAGCATCAGGGCAATGCGCCCATTCCTTTATCGCAGGAAGGAACTTCGTCAGGGTCATATCCGGCCGTCTATTCGGTCCCACCACCAAGCAACCTGGTTGTGTCCTTTGATTGGAACCAACTAGGCAGACCCCGGTTGCCAGCCAATATACCATTCAGAATTATCGTCCAATGGCGGGCACTATCATTGATGAAGGGGCATCTGTGAGTATCCTTTCCTCTATTGCTTGGAAAGCACTGGGTTCCCCAGCGCTTTTGCCTGAGATGAGAAATCTATCAGGCTTTGATAAAGGAACCAATCGACCATTAGGGATCCTCCCCAATGTGCCCATTACATTGAAAGGGAAGGCCGTTCAAATGAACGTGATGGTCGTTCAAGGACCCTTGGATTATAACCTACTCCTTGGACGAGACTATATATATTGCATGGGAGCAATAGTCTCCTCACTCTTTAGAGTAATGTGTTTTCCACACGAAGGAAGAATGGTCAAGCTCGTAGACCAACTTTCATTTCCGGGATCACGCATCGCAAATAGTCACATACCAACCCTGAATGGTCTATTCAATCAAGAAATGTCTCCACCCCCAGTCCTCTTTCCCGATGAGTGCGAGTGATTCGGAAAGATAGGACTGGAACCCAAGGGGCATGCATCCTGGTCTGCTTCGGGCAGAGAAAACCTCAGGTATAGGGTAGGTTTCCGCGGGAGAATATGACTAGTCCGTACCCCATCCAAAATTGGAAAAGGGGTTGTTCTAGAATAAGATTCTTTTGTCAAAGTTATGTGTTTGATGCAAATGGTCATTCACCTTTGTCTATTTCGGTAGACATCGCCGAAGAAATATTTTATTCGTAGCCGCGAACGAAACAATCTTTGGGTAGCCTGAAAGAGGTAGGCCTCACCTCAGTAAAACAAATGTTTTGTCTTTGAGTAGTGTTCTTCTCTTGTCGCAAGTAGCTGTTCTCTTGTCGCAAGTAGCTGTTCTCTTGCGATCTTGCAAGAATATATTGAAAGTGGGACTAGCGAGAAAGCAAGTAGCTGTTCTCTTGTGATCTCGTATGGACCCGTTAAAGCTAGACTAGCAAGACGACAAGTAGCTGTGAACACCCAAAGAAAAGCAGATGTGAGAAGCCGGAGGGGTAACTTTGAAATCATACTTCATACCTGGGGGCATGCAAACCTTTTGGAGTGCAAGCAAAGAGCGATTATTTATCTGTTTTTTGGGTTAGCCATAACTGAACTTGCATAAAGAAAGGATGTGGGGCAAAAATCTAAAAGTTGCCGTTTTTATAGGAGACATTTCTTATCTTATGACTGGTATTTACGAGCAGTTTTAGCACACAGTTCATGCTTGTTAAAAAATAAACGCAAGATCCGAGCAGTTTTAGCGCATAGTTCATGCTCGTTAAAAAATAAACATAAGATTGTGAGCAAGCTTTCCCCTAGAGTTCAAGCTCATCCAGAAAAAATGAACCGGTAAATAACCATTGTGATCGTAAATTCATCAGCCATAAAAGCCCTGGTTGTGTTTGCACCGTCACCTCCACTTTTCATTTGGCCGATCATTCACCTCCATTTGATTGTTTACCTCTTTTGAGGAGCAGCTGCGAAGAGTGATTTCACCTAGCCATCCTTGTGACACTGCCGTGATTGGAAAATTCCAACCTGTACCTGGAATCTGCTGCTATCCCTGTTTATCACTCGTTCCTCAAAAGACGAGTCTTCTTTGAGCTCTTTTTAGCTGACTCGTAAAATATGAAAAGATTGCTGAGTTTTGGCCTTCCAGCTCGTTAAAGGGACCGGAAGAGCTATCCCTCCTCTAGATTTTAATCTTTTTGGACCTGAGGGATTATTGCACAAAAAGATCGAGCGCTTGTTTTATTCGGCTCGTTAAAACTATCAAAAATTCATCCCTTCTGTATTGTTTTATACTTTTTCGGACTTAAGGGATTAGATGACGAAAAAGGACTTCTGGAGTTAACTTTACGTACCTTTTCAGACTCTCTAAAAATGAAAAGGACCGAGTTATCTTTGTCGCTAGACTCGTTAAATCCATTAAATAGTGACAAACTTGTCTTTAGACGAGAACGAGTATCCCTATCGCTAGGCTCGTTAAAACATAGCGATGGTCTTGCCCGAAGGGCAGGTTATAGAACAAGCATATGTTATCCTCCTCAAGCTTGACAAAGATAAAGAGGTACTGGTCAGAAATGACTGGGGAAAAATTGGGAGAAACTCAAAAGCTTTGATGGTAGCAAGTCGCTCTTGAACATGACACTTTTCCTCCGTACCACAATTGGGTTGGGTTGTTTCATTCACCGGTCACATCACCATGGTCTCGCCATACCATCCATAAATGGGGTAATGCTACCGATCCATCGCATCAGTGTCGCCACATGTTCAAGAGAAGTCGTTCAGAAAGAGTCAACCGTGTCCCATCCACTACCATACATTATCCTTCATCCTTTCATGACCGCCACCCTGAATCATATTTCACAGATCGTTTTCACCTCCATTAAAATCATTAGCTCCGTTCCGTGTCACTGATGTGGGATTCATTAAGGCCCTCCTTTGACAGATCGCTTCTTGTCAACATCAACTCATTATCCAAGAAGTTGATCTAGGAACACCCCCTTCAGTACTTTGAAGCTTGCATGCCTCAATGGCAAGTTTCTCACTTCCGGCGACAGGTATACATCAATGACCTTCGACCAGAAGATTTTGCGTGGTGTTCGACGCCAAGTCCTCTATTCACACCACGTGAATTGTACTGCAGTACCTTGAGGGTCATTATCATTATCGGTGATTCCTCTCGTGCTTGTTAACAGTTTACATCATTGACCGGTAATCAAGCGATGTCCTTCCATGTTCGACTTCAGAAAAATTCTCACATGGATCGACTTGTACTTAGAGTGAAGATCGAACGAGTTTGAAGACCTCAGATCTAGTTTCATCCATCCGGGCTGCGATATATATTCAGGAAATAAAGACATTTGACATGTACATCATTGCAACAGATGATCATCCTACTCAAAGGATGATAATTTCATCAAAATTATCAGTTTACCATCAGACGATCGTCTGTTCTATGTACCAAAATGAATTTATAAAGCTGAGCATGGGAATGCCCACCTCAGCTAGATCATGAAAGCAGTATGAATCATAATGTATTGTATTGTATCTTATTACAGGTCTCCTCCCAGCGATTGGATGAACTTCGGATCCTCCTGATAAAGCATTTCACCCGATAAACGGCCTCATACTTTAGGGGGCAACTGTTATAGACATTTTTGTGCCTTACAACATTGAGCATGAAATGTCCATAATCTAAGGGATCCAAAGTCCCTAAACATGTTGTTCCTACCCCTAGAGGAATAAGGCCGATAAACCACAACAATTCACAGAAGTTCTCCACCAAAAACTGATCAAAACCAAGTCAATTCAGGATCATGTCAACTGCTCCATGGACCACCTGCGCTGAATGTCAATGGCTCCACTGGCTACCTGCGCTGAATGTCAACTCCAACAAAGGCTACCTGCGCTGAGCGAGTTTGGACAAGTGGCAGGCTCATTCCTCAATGTGTCAATGCCCAGGAAGCTTCCAAAATGACACTTGTATCAGGGAATTCGACTGGTGATGAGTAAGAGGTTCCAAATCTCCAAGTGGAAGCAAGAACCTCCAAGTGGAATCAAGAACTCACAGTGAGAGAGGACACTAGTCAGTTTCATACCAGTCTCAAGCTGACTCATCTTCTCTCCAAAACTACTTTATATAGATCTCTCCTCTATGAGATCAGGGAGGCTAGAATTTGGCATTTGCAAAGAATTGTTGCTGGTTTGAGGTTAGAGCTATTGGGTGATTTGCTTTGAAGGAGGTGAAGAAAGAGATTCCTTTCTGCTGGGGAGGTGATGCTGGATTGGGCCTCTTATGGTTGTATCACTCCCTGAACTTTACTTACTTCATCAATAAAGCCATTTGAGTTTCTTCTATATGCATGTATCTCAATGATGTTTTGTTGTATTTGCATATTTAGTTTACACTAATCCTTAAACTAGTTATGAATGTATGCTTCTTGTAGTTTCCTTCTCTTGCCATTTTGCAGGAACTTGGTGTAGCTGGGGCCAGTGAAAGAGCAAGCAGCAAGGAGTGAGATTGGATCAACAAACTAGCGGAAGACATCGGTTAGTTACATCCTTCTCCTCCCTTTACATTTCATAAAGAAGAACACTTAGATAGTTTTGTCTTGTTTGTTGCTGAGGTACTATCACTCCTTAGAGTGGGATAGGGGCATTCCGTATTGGATAATTTTCCCAACAACACCCCCGCGAAACAACTAGAGTTTGACTTGGAGAGCGTGAAGGAAACATTTATGGAGTCCAAGAAGAACTTCGTGGAAGCTTCCACTTCGGGTAGCACGGATCAAACAGAGTTAGAGAGGGATACTTCTATGCTAACTACCTTCTTAGAGACATGCATGAAGCTACTTCGGGATACCAAAGCGGTGAAGGGATTGCAAGAGTTAATAACTAGGTGTGCAGGATCGGACGAACCTCGAATGATACAGAGGTTGGGCAAGCATGCGTTGCGAACGGGGCAGGAAATGTGGTTGATTGCCCAGATTTGGGACTATGATATGGATCAAGTTGTTCTGGACTTAGGGTTAGATGCAAATGTCCTACCTAAACAAACCTGGGAGCGCATGGGCAGGCCTGCACTACAATGGTCCCCTATCCAGCGACGGATGGCGAATGAACAAAAGATTTTGCCTATGGGAAGACTGCAGGGAGTTACAGTAGACATCGACGGTGTAAGCACACTAACTGATTTTGAGGTCATAGAGATTATGGATGATAGTAACCCATATCCTGCATTATTAGGGATAGACTGGGCAATGGATATGAATGGAGTCATCAACCTTAAGAAACAAAAAATGATATTCAAAAAAAATCTCTCCGTGTAGTGGTTCTGCTAGACCCAGCCGAAGGAGCACGTTATACTGAGCCAGTTCGCAACGAGGACAGCGACGATGAACTAGATTTTATTTACCAGATCACTGCGTAGGATCAGGACTGAGTGAATCCGACCGTGGACGAACGAATCTCATGGGATCGTGACAGTTCTTGCACATCGGACTCAGATGAAGAGATTGAGCGGTGGCAGAATCGATTGCATGAGGTAACGACACTAAATTGTAATATGATGGTTAGATCGCTACACCATGCAACCATGGAAACAAGGGACAGGCCAACGGATGAGGATGCCATGCAGGCGGTCGACCAGCGCGACACGACGATTTTGAGACAAAGGCCGTAGGATGACCCTGCGGAGACACCATGTGCAACGATTATCCACGAATGGAGCACATGCCTAAAGATTTGGCGAAAGGGGCGCAGATATCAGAAGCAGGTACGTGCAAGGGCTACGGGGCAGTCCTGTTCACTAGCAGCCCGTGACAAAGTTAGTTGGGGAACAGGGGGAAGTTCATTCAGTGTTCACTCGAGAAAACGATCCACTGAGAAATTTCAGATACCACGGGTTCAATGGGCCTATACTAGAAGGGAGGCATAGATGACAGTGTCAAGAAGTAAATGGATAGGAGCCCAGACCAAGTGGGGTAGCAGCAGGCCTCATGAAATCGAGTACCTATGGGCATGGCTCCGGAAGAAAAGCATGCTAATTGGGGAAGGAAGCAGCAAAATGAAAGGTAGCAATGCCCACGAAGGCCGCGTGACTCTGCGCATAAGGGAATCGGGCTCGGTCGGGTATCCCATAGAATGCAAACGCGCCATGACCCTGCTACCATGGTTGCGCCCACACCTACGGAAGGATACAACCCACACAACGACACACGAAGAGATAACAGCTACAAAGACACTCGGAAGGTGCTCGCAGCCTGGGCTAGCAGGGAAGTCTTGAAATCACACCAGGGGTGCGACCACCTGACTAGCTGTAGGAAGCACAGTCCCAGCACCCCAAGCAGTTGAAAGAGGGCACGGGACTATAAACGAGTCTGTGGGAGGCCGACGTGGCAAAAAGGTTCTCTACAGAGTCATATGGGCCACAACATCGCGGTGACACCCAGGTGATGGCGTTGCCATGCAGAAAACTCAAGAATTGACTGTTAACATCACTATTCCTGACAAGAGAGTCAAGTTATGTCAGGGAGGAGTGGGTGGCAGGCCATTAAGATGAAAGTTTCGAGCTAGATATGAAAAGATCTGCTGCCTAAACGATGTTAAGAAGTTGGAAGTGCAGGGAAGGGATTCATTCAAATTTACATGTTCATCTAATAACCTCTGGATGGCACCGGGATATTTGAGATTGGAACCAGTAACAACCAGCAAACACTCGGCTACCAAGGTTTCCATGAGTACCATGGCGAGAACCCGAGCACGGTTCGCGAAAGAACTATACTCAACCCAAGAGGCACTAGATGAAGCCGCTGCGGTCCCTGAAGTCCCAAAATCCCCATGCACACCGCGGTCTCGGAAAAATAAGCAGCCGATGGGGCTAGTGAGGATATCGCCGAGGTTTAATAAGCTATTAGGAACTAAAATGGGCAAAGCAATCACCACCGACCCTGAGGAGGACGATGAAGATTTGAAAGCTTTGATCAATCAGATTGATGCACAAGATGAGGATGAAGAGGATGCTTTCCAAATCCCGTCATGACCCCCATATATTCCCAAGGGATCAGCATGGTTAAGCTACCAAAGGACGTGGACACTGCAAAGAATACGCTCCAAACCCCGCTTCTTTGGATGAGATAAGGTTCGATGGGCCGTCACTGGGCCAAGTCCTGAGTATCAAGTTCGAAGACTGGGACCTTGCAGACAGCGACAAGTTCCCCAAATTGGCAGAAGACAAATTACTACCGCAGAAGTGGTTACTAGGTGTGGAGAAGGCGGGGTTACTCAATCTAAGGTGGATACCTCACTATCCCTCACCATCTGTGTTATCCGGCAGTTACTATGTCTGGTACATGATGGGTTTCTCTGGTTGGAGGAGCCGATTCTGATCATAGCTAATTTAGTACACCGGATTACTCACTTGCCAGTAAAAGGGAATGACCCCACAAACATAGCCGGAACAAGTAAAGATGCGGGTCGCGCCGAAACAATGAAGGCTAAATATAAGTTGGAGAAGCAGAAGCGGGGGTATGCAATAGCAAGCATCAAAGACCGAGGGGTGCGAATTGCTACCCAGTTACTAGCCAGTAAACTAATGAGGAAATGTCGTGCAAATGAGGTGCCAACTCCTATCATTGCACTTGCGGAACAGTGCGCGGCAGGGGTTTAGTTTAACTAGGCACAATTCTTATAAGACGAATTTTTGACAAATTGTCAAGAAGCACAGGACAAAGGTAAGACATTTTATTATGCATGGTTTCTACTATCAATCCTTCTGGTTGCAGGAGAACTGCTGCAGGGTAGCCAGTTTCCCAGCATTGAAGACAGCCTATTGGAAGCAGTGCGATATACTTCGCTCTGGGCTACAAAGGACGCAGTGAGGGCTTCTGACATCAAGGTTTTTTGGACCTTCATGGAGGGTACTATCCAGACACAGATCGCTCACCAAACCCGAATGTCTCCAACAATCTACAACACTTTGTAAAGCACGACCGAGTTCAAAGCGGACATGCATAACTTATATATCTGGGCGCGGAAGGATCCGAAGCGAGCATGGGTCATGCTTCCATTCATGGCAACAGACGATGCTATTTATGCGGTGTTAGCAACATGGCCCCCAGAATGGCGTGCCCCTACCAAGGCTGTACTAGAAAAAATGGCAGCGCAGCAGCGTAAAAAGGACCTCCAGCAACGACTCACTAACTTGGCAGAAAAGGCCCGTCAGGGACAACAGGCAGCTTCGCAGAAGGAAGCACCCAAGGAAGTGCTAACCGAAGGAACCACGATAGATCAGGAAATGGCCTCGGACCACGATCTGTAATAGGAGAAGGAGATACAGGAACACACAGATCATCTTACCGAATCAATTCCCATCAAGCGACCGCGTAGCATGGAATCACAGCACACACGCAAAAAGTCAAAGATAGCCAAAGCTATGGAGAAGGAGTTTCTTGACAACAGAAAACCGCCGAGTAATGTCCCTATCGATGCATTGATGAAACTGATCACGGAGCAAACAACTATGTTGGGGGAGATCCGAGAGGAGTTGCAGGTGCTATAGGTGCGACCCCCGGGTGGGGTAAGCCTACAATTAACTGAGGGCACAACCGCAGCCAACCAGATGGTGCGTACCAATACAATGAACACCTTAGTGTTGCCAGCAGGTGCTATCTTGGCCGAAGTAGAGGGGGATGTGCAAAGTTGGGGATTGAATATGGCCGCTCTTCCTAGAGAAACCTTATACCAACTACAGGATAGGGTAACTACTGAGCTTCATGCCCAGGGAGGCTGCACCCTCCAAACAGTGATGGAGCACAAGGAAAATCTGGAGCAGGTCAGTCTCCATTGCAATGATTTGATCTCACACACCCAGGAAGTGGAATAGGCCATGATGGCCACTTGTAGCAAGGTCCCGGAGTTAGCTATCCCAGCCGAACTTCCAACCATTAACAAGATTCATTGCATGGCCACAGGATTCCGTACGGCCCAGGAGGAGGCTGTAGAGGCTCAATGGGAATTAAATCTACAAATTGCAAAGCTAAGACTGAAGGCGCAGCTGGCCACACCACCAGAAATCCGAGAGCAGTGCCACGGTGAAATTCAAGCAGGGTTGGAAATGATAAAGTGCGCTGTATGAGATTGCTCAGGACTATTAGATCAGTCCCTCCTTACGCTCACCACCCTCCAAGAAGACCCAACCATACAATAGGTAGAAATCAAGGCGCGGGAGTTGCAGCAGGCTTATGACATAGTCCGAGGGACTGTGCAGATGGTCGATATCACGCAACGGTTGGCTAAAATGAAGGAGGCCCAGGCTCTCAAGACACAAGTTGACACCGCATGGCAAAAGGAGGCAGTGCTTAAGGAACGCATCCAGCCTTGGATTGATGAAGCATTCGCGGTCTCCACCACCATAGAAGGAAAGATAGCACACATGTAGGCAGTATGTGATCCCAGACAGGTAACTCCAAGTGATACGGATGCATCAGCGGCTCGCATAGAACAGGTACAGAAGCTAGCGGCTGAGTGTGTTGCAAGCACAAGCGATGCACATAAATTGTTGAGTGACCTCCGCGTGAAGATTCCCACACCAGTCGAGTGACTCGGGATGAGTCACGATGATTGTGTTGGGGGACTATTGGGTAGCAGAGGGCCCACATAACAGTGTTGGGGCTGAAACCCTGCAATTTTGGGAAAGGTATGGTAAGGACTCCGCGAAGTGCGCGAATTGTAAATGAGTCTAGTCAAAGGGTTGTCCGCCCAAAAATGATGTAAAATAATAGGAAGTAAGTCGGCTTGCCCATGATCTGCGGACCGTGGGAATGTATAAATAGAGCAAGGCTCTATGGATAGAAGTCAGTTTTTTGGTATGTACTTTTGGATCTGGAATGTAATGGGTTTTTGAAGAACGAAATCTTGAAGCGTCTGTAAGTTCAAGTCAAGGGTGTTGGTAGATAGATAGAGGCTCTGTAGCTATGTGCGCAAAGGATTAGTAGAGTCCGCAGCTGTGTGCGCGGACCCCTACAGCTGAGTGTGAAGGGTGGATCTGGATGTATTGGTGAAGAAAGTGAATAAAGATAAGTGGATACTGAAATTCTGTGTTAAATCCAAATTATTGCAGATTTGTCTAATTTATGGTTGATATAACTATTTGATTTATGCGTGTATGCTTATGTTATGAATCTATGTGAATCTGTATCTTTTCTGGGTGTGTGAACTGGTTATTTCTGTTAAATGTTTGCGTAAAGACCATAAAAAGTAGATCTAATCTATAAACATCACATTAATAAGTAGTAAGTATTTTCCTGGATCCAGATCTATGCGAGGACGAGTGGCGCGAAGCCACAGAATGAAGTGCGAGCCTTGCACACCACATAAAGACATCCCAAGGTTGCAGAAACCTGGTTCCAGCACCCTCCCCTGCTACCTCGGGTGAGACCTCAGTCTGCGCTTCGTGCGCTGTTGCCAAAAGGGCCGGTAGGTGCGGGATTTTTTTGGCTAAACAACTCTTCCGAACCTGGGTCAGGCCCATTAAGCCAACAAAACACATAATACATCATTAAATTGACCATTGTTTAGATGAACAGTTCCAGTCCCTACAACACTAAGAGATCTATCATCACCAACATATATATTTTTGGTGTTACAATCATTTAAAGAAGAAAAAATGGCTTTGTTTTTGGCCATGTGATAAGAAGCTCTAGAATCAATGAGTCACTCATGAGAATGAGAAGAAGAAGATACATTTAGTGCATAACCAGACCAAGATGCTTGACAACCACATGCAGAAAGTATTATTCTTGAAGATGAAGTTGAAGTTGAAGAGTGCTCCAAATCGATGTTATGCTTCTTCATTGCTGCTTCCAAGGCTTCCATCTTCTTAAAGCATTTGGATTATAAGTTGCCATCTCGATTACAAAAGTGGCAATGTCTATCAGTCTTCTTCCCTTTGTTTTTATTTGCCTTATCATTTTGAGACTGAAATTGCTTAGGACCCTTATTTGGTTTAGGACCATTCTTTTTAGGATATTTCTTTTTAGGATTATGGGTGGCTAAGGCTTTCTTAGAAGAGTTTCTAAGATTAAGAAGACCAAGATATAAGAGATTTTCTTGTTCTCTTATTAAAGAATCACAAAAGACATCAAAAGAGGGGGACTTGTAGTCTTGTCCTTGATAAATAAAGGATTCTCTAGTATAATGGAAGGTGGAAACAAACACAGAGTAGGCTGGTCCCAACTTAGTAAGAATGGAATAGATAAGACTACCATCTTCTTTCTTAACATTAACACCTTCCAAGAGAAGTCTAAGGGTCTTGAACTTGGACAAAAAATCTTCAATGGCAGAAAAATTATTGGGGTCCAATGTAAGCAACTCATTTTCAAGTTGATGGGCTCTAATTTCATTTTTAATTCCAAAAACTTTAGTGAGCTATTTCATTGCTTCATTAGGAGTATCAAGTTCTGCGATATGGAATCTAAGGTCTCGAGAAATAGACGTCCCTATCAACCCACGTGCTTGATCTTGCCTATTTTCCCATTTGGCTGCCTCATCTTCATCTTGAGGTTTGGTTTCTTGGCCTGAGGCTATTTTGTAAAGACCTTTACTTCTAAGTAAATCCAAAATGTAGGACCACCATTGAAAGTAGTTGGTGCTGTCAAGAATAACTTGGAATGGAATTTCCATTTTAATAGAAAATGAAGCTGTAGATGATGAAACTAAGTGTTCCAATGGAAATATCTCAAAAAATTAGGCCAATTAAAAAAAAACGGCTTTGAAAACGACTTCCAGATGAAGAAGTTATGGCTTTTTGAAGAAAAGTTGTTGAAGATGCCGACGAAGTGCGTGAATGTGCGGAAATGAATGATAATGTTATATTTAAAAAAAATTCCCCACCTTTCCAAACTTAATCTAATTAGCTCACTTTAAAAAAAAATTATGCGACTCACTTTTATAAATAAGTGAAAGTCACTTTGTTGGCATTATGATACAAGTGTTGTCCTTGATGACAACTCACACAGATGACAAATCATAGTGCAGCAGGTCAGTAGCAAAGAATTGATGATCAGACTACAAAGAATGAAGAAAGAAAAGTATATACGCAAGTTCACTATATACCAAGTAGTGTATACACGCAGGATCACTATATACAAAGGCGCGTATATCGTACACATGCACTTTCACACAAGGAAGGGTGTGTACATGTCGGAAAATTAAGATTTGGCTCTGTGGTATTTGGTCCATGGTATTTTGGTATTTTGTCCTTGGTATTGCATCCGAAGTGTTGAACCTAGGTATTGGGTCCCTAGTATTGGTTCTAAATGGTTTTGGACCATGGTATTGAGTAAGGCCTAAGACTATAAAAGGAGAAGAAGATCATTAGGCAAAGGTATTCAGAAAATCTTGAATATCTGATGAAGTAAGAGATCCAATATGCAAGTTATGGGTTCATGATGCCTTGCTTGATCTGAGCTAAGGAGGAATCTCAGCAGTTGATGGAGAACAAGATCTAAGGATAGATTGGGATCTAATGGCTTGGAATGATTCATCTCTATACGGTTTGATCTTGTTAAGTCTAGATCTGTATACTAACGCATGTAATGTTCTGTAAATATTATGGTCTAGGTATAACTCAAGTTTGGAATAGCTGCAAATCATGAATGAATATTTACAGAAGTATACGTTGGTTGACTTTGATAAAAGTGCATACATACGCAGGTTAGATACATCTAAATAGTGTATACCAAATAAACTATGATGTTTGAAGTTACAGGTGGTTCTGGTTGATGATACAAAGTCTGAGTTCTAGTGACTGTTTACTGGTGTCAGTATTCTGCATATTTAGATTGGTTGAATGGTTTTAGCTTCAGTGTTGATGAAAGATCTAATCATAATGACTTATCTTTATGTGATCTGATGAACTAGATCTGGTTGCAACACACGTATTATCCTTGTATATGTAATGATCTGGGTATGTCTGAAGTCAGGAAATGCAGCGAAGTTATAAGTAAGTATTTGATGACATATACGTTGGTTTGATTTGGTGAAGTTGCATATACATGCTGGTTTGGCTCTTCCAAGCAGCGTATGCACTCTGATGCATGATTTTTGATGATACAGTTAGATCTGAACATTGTTGCAGAGTTCTGTGTTCTGCTTTGTGTTCTGGTGACTGCAGTTTGTTGACATGGTTTCAGTAATTCAAAGATTGATGATGCTAGTGTTGATTGATTGTGTGCTTCAATGATATTGATGGGTCCAGTATGAAAATTGGATGAAACGTGGCCTTCAGATTATGGTGTTGTGCTTCAGGAGTATCCAGCCTGAAAATTTATGAAACCTGGTACCTGGACAAAAAAAAAGATAAGGTTGTAGCCTTCTGTAGGCCAGTGCCTACGTACTGGTAAACATATTGGCCAGTACAAGAGCCAGGGGGTTGTAGCTCCCTTCCAGTAGTAGCTGGAAAACAAGTGAAGGTTGGAGCCTTCGGTAGGCCAGTGCCTACGTGCTAGTAAACAGATCGACTAGTACAAGAGCTAACGGGGTTGTAGCTCCCTTCCAGAAGAAGCTGGAGAACGAGAGGAGGTTGTAGCCTTCTGCAGGTAGAATTCTGCATACTGGTATAAGACTGCACTAGTACAGAAATATTGTAAAAGGAAGTTTCTTATAAAAGAAGATAGAGACAAATTGGAGCAGGTGGTTTTCACCCACATTGGGTTTCCACCTTACATCTCAGTGTTCATGTGTGTTGCTTATGTGTGATGATCTGTTCTATTACTTCTCCTGTTTACTGTTCATATGGTTAATAATGTTCTGATGCACTCATTAAGGATCAACTAACTAAATGATAATTTTACTGGATATACGCTTGTTGCATTACACATAGTTGTGTATACATGCGGTTTGCCTTAACTAAAATAGCGTATATGAATCTTAATATGGAAATGAAAAAGTTATATTGATTTAATAATATTGATTCACCCCCCTCTCTCAGTATTATTTCCAACAATTGGTATCGGAGCATGTCCTTTGGTAGAAGCTTGATCACTCGAAGGAGATCCGTAGAACAATGGGAAAGAAGCTTAAGAAGAAAGCACCTAAGAAGAAGAAGACATCTCAGAAGAGCTATGACAGTGGGAGAATCAATTGGGGAATATGTGGAAGAAGCACTTCAGATTCAGAATCACTTCAGAATGAAGATGAACAAGCAAAAGAACTATCAGGTATGAATTTGTTATCCTCTGGTGATACATTTATCCATCCATTTGAAGATGATGAAAGTGATAGCGAAACAACTGAATTTTCTCTTATGGGTAAGCAAGAAAGATATCAAATAGAGGTAGAATTTAAAAGGCTTATAGACAAAATTAGAGATCAACAAGATCTATTGAACAAAAGGGAATGTGCCTTCAAAGAAGAAGCTACCAAACTAAAAGCTCAACTAGAGGAAGGAAACAAGGTAAGGAAGTTATTCAAGGACAAGGAAGATCAATGTCAAAAGTTGCAGGATGAAGTGACATCATTAAGAAATGAAGTCAATGAAAGGAGCACAACAATCAAGAAACTCAGAGATAGATCCAGTTACTATGAAAGTCTTGAAGCTACGATCCTCTCACTAAAAGACGATCTTGAATAATCAAATAAATAGAATAAAGAACTACTCCAAGCTCTTGAAAAACAAGAAAACGAAGTTCTTGAACTAAGACATCAGTTGGAAGAAGGAAGAAAAGCTGAAGAAAACATGAAGAAGCAGTATCATGAAAAGGAGGAGCAACATTAGGTTGAAGTAAATATTCTAAAAGACAACTTAGAAGAAAAGGATAAGCTCTTACGATTTCAAGATAGTACTAAGATATTGGATGATATTCTTAGTAGTGAAAGGTCTCTTACTATCAAAATTGGCCTTGGTTTTTATGAATCTGTTGAAGATGAATCTAGCTCACAAGGAGAGGCAATGAACTCTAATGAGAAATATAAAATAATCAACAAGGAGATGAGAGGACAACCCCATCAACAGCCAAGGAAAGAAATTCTTCAAAGAAAATCTTTTACTCCTCTAGTGAATAATGTTGAATGTTATGTATGTCATAATCTTGGACATGTTGCAGCCAGATGTAGAAGAAGAATGGTTCAAGACCATCACATAGAAAGATCATCACGTTCCAGGTACTTTAAGGGATATTGTTTTTCTTGCAATATGTTTGGTCACAAAGCTGTTGATTGCTACAGAAGGAATATGAAACATATGAGATGTTATGCATGTAACAAGCTTGGACATATAGCTAAGGAATGCAGGAACAAAGTACGAGCACCATACCAAAAGGAGAAAACATCATCACACTTGAAGATATGGAAGAAGAAGGAAGTACAGTCAGAAAAATGTGGCACAGCACAATGTATAGATATAACAGACTCAGAGGGAGCTAAAAGTGTAAAACTTCAGTGTCCTAAATCTCATACGCAAGTTTCATAAAGGGAAGTCGCGTATATACGCGAGTTAGTTACTGCACAGTTGCGTATATGTTAGTTTGAGGAAAAGCAGTAGGGACAGGCTCAGGAAAAAGGGTCTGATATGATTCAGTCCATTATTTGCTCTGTTTGATAATGGTTACAATCTGCTGATGATGTGTGGAAATGTCTTGACACTTGTAAGATGTTTAAAAGTGTTTTGATCCTAAATTAATGATGATGATGCCTTGATACTTCTTGCTGATATATGCATGATCAGATCTGACAGTAAGCAAGATGGCACAGGTTCAGGGGGAGCATATGCTTTTAATAATGCATTGTTGGCATTATGGTTAGTAGTCCTTGGTGATGATGCTTATATGGCTAAATGATATATCTTGCTATGATATGGTTATGAGTTGTCCATGAAAAAATCTCATATGATTCTTGGGGTTACATAGTTGATGTTCAGATCAGATTTGTGGTTGATTCTCTAATGATGCATATATGGTGCTTACATGGTGATCTTCATAAGGATAAGGAGAAGTACAAATCTTGAATACACAACTTCATTACTTGATGATGAGTCACTCGTATGCTGCTGTCATCATATGCATAAAGATGATATAATACAGTTATGATGCAAGATTCCTATAGTTCCTGCCACTCATGTGGATGAGGATTGTTGCTGTTGATGATATCAAGATGTCTTGACAAATGATCTTGAGCTCAAGATACATAGTGCTGGATACATGAATGATTACTCAAAGTTGCATTGTTGGAGACATGATGATTATGAGTTCTTACCTATATGATGATAGGTTGATGCTGACATATGATTGATTAATGCAGATGAGGGATGTTCCCGAGTGATGATACATGGATGGTATATAAGATCATGCAGATCTTGATGATGATGAGATTACTATGGTGTTTTTAACATATGATATAATGTGAATGATTTTGTCATGGAAGGCTATGATTTTTGTCATGGACCAAGTGAGCTAGTTTAAAAGGTTAGTAATTTTTGGAAAAGAGGAAGGGGGTTCTTTTTTTTTTAGTCACTGAAGCTTTGGGGTGCATGCTTACTTGAAAAAACTCCTTTTTTCCTACAAAAAAAAAACCACAAAACTCAACACGGACATACAAAGAAAAAAAAACCTTACGGCTTGAAGTTAGCTTTAGCCGGAAACTAAATATTTTCCTCAATGTTTCTGATTTTCCGAGATTATACTAAGGCGCGGCGAAAAAGAGCATATGCATGAGAAAAATCCTTTTTTTTTTTTTGATTTGCCCAGATCGCATAGAGTTGCGGGGAAAAGAGCATATGCAAAAATGAAAGGTATAGGTCCAGATCTTAAAAATGACGTAGTTAGGGCTACCAGAAACCTTTTCACGTGAAATGAAAGGGGTTCCTCACTAGAACAGATGCTCCTAACACAATAGAGAAATCCTCTCGGCCTGAAAGTAGTCATAAATAGTAGATCTAGGAAACGACAATCGGATGTAGTTGTACCAGCTTCAGATTTGGATCACCAATGGATGTGGCCGTCAAATAGCTCTAATACCTTGTAGGAATTTATAGGGTAAGTTCCTCAGACAGAACACAAAAGGACACCGGTCACAAATAGATCAAAAACCAATACACCAATATTATTGACATGGTTAAAACCCTTAAAGAGGGAAACAGTCCACGACCTGAGCCAACGCGTTCACTTCAGGCAATTTATTAATAAAAGAATGAAAATTTACATAAGCTTCTCTCATGAACGGTTACCCTACAAATGACCCTCCATGCTCTTTAAATAGAGATCATGGACCAATCGGCTGTTAAGCCATGGATCAAGTGTCAGTAATACTAAGGAGAGTGAATCGTCAAATCATTTCATGTCTAGAACATATCATGACTATCGAATTGTAAGTTACAAATGTACATAGTAAAGAAACACACTTTACCTAACTCTACACTAGACCAAGTTATACTTAACTATTTCCTATGTGTCGGAATATCCTAACACCCTTCTAGTTCACCTGGTGAACTATTTTCTGTGTGTCGGAATATCCTAACACCCTTCTAGTTCACCTGGTGAAAGTTTGAAATCCAGTAACAAGGAGGCTAAGAAGAAGAAGAAGACGGATAAGTGAGAGGCCAACTGTGCAGTTGCTACTCCAAATGCACCTCTCATAGACAAATGCCCTGATCCTCCACAGAACGTCAGATTCCCTTGCAAGCTATGTAAGGGTGACCATCTCTTTCGAGACTATTCTAGCATTCCCAGAGTCTTAGAGGTATGGTCACAACATCTTGATTGACCATCCCCGTCGAGCTCTAGAGATCATGTCAATGCTACACCCTCGGTTAGCAATGGTGAGAAGAAAGGGAAGATTAGATTCCCCTGTAGGTTATGTGAAGGAGAAGATCTTCTTCACCTTTGTCCTCTTATGGATAAAGCTTCCAAGTTTTTGGAAAATGTTATAGCTCCTCGACCCAAACTTCTTGTTGGTTATCAGAGGCTTTCTTCTGATCCTCTCTCGGTTGGTAAAGAGATTGAATTAGATTCATCTCTTGCCCATCCTGCTCTTCCTGAGCGAGACTCTCTTGTGTCTGGTCCTGACCATCCATTGGTCAAAAAGAGTGTCAACTTGGCTCCGCCTTCAGCTGTTCAATCTGTTCTAGAAGAGAGTGGTGATCATACTTCTTATGTTCTTCTCGTCTCCTCTGATTCTCATGAATCGAAGAGTGACCCTCCCATCCCGGTTGTTTAGGAGAGTCCTTCTTCTATTCCTACAGAGCATGGGGGTAATCATATGATACCCCCACCAAATAGTTATGTCGTCTCTTTCGATTGGGGTCCATTGACCACTTTCTGCCTCCCATCTTATGTGCCTTTCCAGATCACAGTACAAACCTATAATATGGTAGTACCTAGCACTATATTAGATGAAGGTGGGTCTGTTAGCATCATGTCTTCTACTACTTGGCAAGCTTTGGGTTCCCCACAACTTGTGCATATCACCCAAGATCTGTTGGCTTTTAATGGAGGAACCAGTCAACCCTTAGGGATCCTTCCAAAGTTCCCTATTACTTTGGAAGGAAAGACCGTCTATATAGCTGTGATGGTAGTCCAAGGTCCCTTAGATTTCAATATTCTCCTTGGATGTGACTATGTTTATGTCATGGGAGCTCTTGTTTCTTCACTTTTCCGTGTGGTTTGTTTTCCACACGAAGGGAGAATAGTGACCATTGATCAATTGTCATTCATTAGTCCCCAGGTGCCTCCTATGCACCCATCGTCCCCTATTGGTTCTTGTTTGCAAGAAGTACCTTCCTTGCCATAGGTTAATTATGTGGCTACTCGTTCTGTCTCCGTAATTGCTGATGATCACACAGATGGTATTATACATTATGTACTGGGGGAATTGGAACCTGATCTGTCTTTGGTACCAAATGACATGTATTCCTCCTAGATCATGGTTCTTTTGTCTAGTGAAGACCTCTTGGGAGCCATGTTCTCGTATGTTCCATGAATAGATGGGTGAGGATAGATTGTTCCTATATCAACCTCGTTAAAAAATGAAATCGATTGTGAGCATAGTTCCTTGTCTTGTGTCAAGCTCATTAAAAAATGAAACAAGGTTCACGGAGCATGATTCCTAGTCTTGTGTCAAGCTCCTTAAAAAATGAAACAAGGAGTTATGAGCATAGTTCCTTGTCTTGTGTCAAGCTTGTTAAAAAATGAAACAAGGGTCTCGAGGATAGTTCTTTTATCATGTCAACCTCATTAAAAAATGAAGCAACTCCCTTTTCCAAATCGAGTCTTTGATTAAGATCTCGTAAAATCTAAGTCGAGTCTTTCCATGATCTTGAAAGTAAACCTTCATTCCATTCACCTAGTTGATTGAAATGAAGCTTGGGGGGCATGTAACTCGATTGAGTCATTATGATGAGGGCATGTAAACTTATAGCAAGCATAGTTTTTCATTTCAAGCTTGTGTAAACATGAAACCGAATCCAAGTAGAGTTCTCCATGGTTCAAGCTTGTGTAAAAATGAACCCATGCCCAATTTACATCTCGCGATTGCTATTTTTATCAACTAATTTATGCTAGATGAACCTTGGTTGTTTCATTCCATCGCCACCATATCTTTGGCCGATCATATGCTTTCACTTGGTTGTTTTTCCTTTCCTGAGGGACTGCAACGATGAGTGGTTTTATTAGCCAGCCTCTTGACCATTACATGTTTTGAGCAGTTCCATCATTGCCGGAACCAATTGCTACCCTTTATACCACTCATTCCTCCAGGACGAGTCACCTTTAAGCTCTTTTCTGACTCGTAAAAAATGAAAAGATCGCCGAGTATTTTTCCCTTTTTGACTCGTAAAAGAGAATAAAAATGGGGGGTCCGCTTTCAAGCTCTTTTCTGACTCTTTAAACACGAAAAGATTGCCGAGCTCTTGTCGTTTTGAACTCGTTAAAGGTTGCGAAACGTCGTTTACCCAGTATACGTTTACCCCTTTTTTGGGCTGGGATAAACTATTTACGAAAAAGGTACTCCTTGACTAAAATGGTCAAGCGGTTCTCTCAAGTATCGTTTTCTACCTTTTTGGGCTCGAGAGACACAAATGTACAAAAATGGACCATGTGGAGTTTTCTTTTCCATGTCTTTTTCAAACTCTCTAAACATGAAAAAGATATCGGATTCAGACTCGTTAAAATTTTAAATGGCATCAGATTCGTCACCATGACGAACATGAGCTTCTCCTTCCTAGGGCTCGTTAAACTTACTAGGTCGGATTCGTCCGAAGGATGAACTTACAGTGCAAGCATATGTTATCCCCTTCAAGATTGCAATTAAAAATAATTGGGGTACTCGCCAGAAATGGTGGGGGAAAAATTGGAAATTTTATTGATTGTGTCGGCAGCTCACTCTTGAACATGACACTTTCTGCTTCGTGTCGGGTTTGGACATCCTCCTATCATTGACCTTCCTGGGTTGGGCCATTCAGTTTTTCCTTCCATTTGATCTCTTTCACGTCATCATGACCACTGATCCTATGGATCCAAAAGCTGCCAAACTCCGAGTCATGTCGCCGATATGTTCAAGAGTTGTCCTTCTACAGTTACACTTATCTCTGATTCTCTGTATCATCCCACAATCATTTTGCATCCCTTTGTCTTGTGTCGATGATGTGGGGTACATCATGGCCCTCCTTCAACATGGTCACTTCTTATCAACTTCAGCTCATTATCCAGGATGTTGACCAAGGGACTCCTTTCCAGTACCTTAGAGCTTGCATGCCCTAATGGCAAGTTCTTCGCACTCGACAACAAGTTCACATCATTGGCTTTTGATCAGGTGATTTCACGGGTGTTCGAATTCAGTTCCTTTATTCACATTCCGTGAATTGTGCTGATAGTACCTTGAGGACCATTGTCATTATTGGTGGTTTCTCTCGCGCTTGTTAATAGTTTACATCATTGACTAGTAATCAAGCGATTTTCTAGCATGTTCGATGTCAACACATATATTCACATGTTAGAATTTGTACTTTGATCGAGTCGTGTTGGAGCGCAAGACCCTAGACTCAGATTACAAAAGTCCAGGTTGCAAGGTGATGTGACATGATTACAAAAGTCCAGGTTACAAGGTGATGTGACTCAGATTACAAAAGTCCAGGTTGCAAGGTGAGGTGATGTCTCTTATAGATGGATGACTGTGACCATACCTTGGTTTCGATACTATCCTCTCTATCAGATGGTTGCTCCCATACCTGGATCCATTTACATGATCATTCTATGGATGGTTGCATCCATACCATGATTCATGTATCATTTGATAGAGATTTCAGTTATGTATATGTATCTGTACTTGCTTGCAGGTTCCCCAAAGGTAGACTCCGGTTCCCCGCACTGATTCATAAAGCATTTCACCCCTCACTCTAGTTCGACCTTCACGCTTTATGGGGAATCTATTACACAACATCTTGTCACTGTCCCTATACTCCCCATTCCTTGATCCTGGAGGACCTCTACAGTGACCCTTATATTCTTTCCCATCATGAATAAAATCCCATTATGTTCCTCTTCATGAGA
The DNA here is from genome assembly GCA_031772625.1 of Pinus tabuliformis. Classification (NCBI taxonomy): domain Eukaryota; kingdom Viridiplantae; phylum Streptophyta; class Pinopsida; order Pinales; family Pinaceae; genus Pinus; species Pinus tabuliformis. The sequence continues at coordinate 76,341,569 of CM062806.1, read as the reverse complement.
AGATCAATTCCCCTTTACATAATTTCCCAAGAATCTTCTGTTTTTCCTAGTTTAGAAGAGTGGTGCTAATGAGCAGTGTCCTACCCATGTCGATATGCAGGGATTAAAACTGTCCCTAGCACCGATCAGAGCAACTAAGCAGTTTTTCGGTCACGCCAGTCCTGTTTTGGAAGGTTTTTATAAATAGAGCCGAAGCTTCCAGCTTTAGAAGCTTTGTAACAGAAGTCTGGTAGATGGTTAGGCCAGATGGAGTTGAAGAGTTTAGTTTGAGCTCCTTTCCCCTATTAGGATGGAACTACCTCAAAAGATAAGACCTTCTCCCATGAGAAGAGGAGCCATCTCTCCTATATAAACCTCCATTTTTCCCAAGCACAAAATAGTGTTTAGTGATATTGTGTGTGTGTGCTAGTTCTAATTATACTTTTGTTGAAGTTTTGAGCTTTAAGTATCCAAGTTATAGGCTTCTAGTTGTGTGAGGGAGAAATGTGAATTTGGTTTAGTGTGAAGACTAAAGGGAAGAGCCTTGAGATTGCTATTGTTGAGGCCATCATGGAATGATGACGGAAGAGCGTGGGAACTCAGATTTGTCAAGGGAGAATAGCAACGTCAAGACAACAGTTGTAACCTCTTCTTGATTTAATATAATGCAACTATCGATTGATTTCCTACATAATATGTCATATTACATGTTTATGTCTTAATGCTTCTTAACTTGTTAAGTAGGTTGAATTACAATTTGTTTATTATCACGGTTGTTGTTTGCTGTTGTTTACTTGTTTTAGGTGTTCGAAGAAGGAAATGGGAAATAGCTGTAGTGAGAAAGAAAGGTCATAACCAAACAGGGTAAGCATACTAAGAAGTAGGCCCTCTTAATTGGTTCTAACCTAAGGAAATCTTCCATACAATGTATCATTTGTGGCTAGACCCATTATCGGGCTAGAGGAATTGTTTGTGTCCGGACTCATAATTTTACTTCACCACACTTGTGTAATTCCCTGGCTACATTCCAGAGAGATATAATCAGCATTTTTGATGATTTGATAAATGAAGGAATTGAGTTGTATATGGATGACTTTACTCCATATGGGGATGACCTCGACCAAGCATTGCAAACATTAGAAATTTTTTTAGAACGATGCATTTCTACCAGGTTATGTTTAAGCAATGTCAAGTGTCACATGATGATGACCGAGGACGTAATATTGGGGCATTATATCTCTACAGCAGGGATACAGGTAGATCCAACAAGAATTCAAGTAATTCTTTTACTACCTACTCCCTACACTCAGACAGATGTACGTAGCTTCTTGGGATATGCAGGCTATTATTGTAGGTTTATTAAAAACTTTTCACAGATCGCTACGCCTTTATATGATTTAACTGGAAATGTTGATTTCAAATGGTCTAACAAATGTGACACAACTTTTACAGGTCTAAAGAAACTAGTCTCAATAGCACTAGTATTACGTGGACCAAACTGGGAGCTTCCTTTTCACATATCCATGGATGCATCAGATGTAGCTATAGGCACTGTCCTTGGCCAGGAGGAGGACAGTAAACCTTATGCTATATATTATAATAGAAAAAATCTCACTTATGCAGAACTTAATTATATAGTAATAGAAAAATAATTCTTAGCTGTTATTTATGCAATAAACAAGTTTAGACATTATATAACTAGCTACCAATTCTTTCTGTATACTGATCACTCTGCCATTCGGTATCTGACTAATAAAGCTATCACAAATGGTCGAGTGAGACGGTGACTATTGCTTTTGTAGGAGTTTGACATTACTATCAAGGATCGTCCAGGGAAGGAAAACCTAGTTGTTGATTTTCTATCTCGAATTCCAAAGGTGAATGATCCACTTGTAGTAGATGACCAATTTCCAAATGAACATCTATTTGTCGTATCTTTCAAGACGCCATGGTACATAGATGTGGAAAATTATCTGGCAGTAGGGAAGCTACCGAGGCATTTGATGACAAGAGAGAGGAAACAGATCGTTCAACATAGTCCCCGATTCTCTTGGATAGGTAGATATATTTTTCACACAGGGACCGACATGTGTATTCTAAAAGGTTTCCATGACGAGCCCTGCGGGGGACACTTCGCAAATCATAGGACATGGCATAATGTATTACCAATGGGCTATTATTGGCCCACTATTTTTAAGGATGCTAAGAAATATGTCCAGGCATGTGATAGCTACCAAAGGATGGGCAGGCCTGGCCAATCTGATGAAATGCCTCTACAACCCCAATTAGTCATAGAACCCTCCGAGAGATGGGTATTGGAATTTGTTGGCCCATTCCATATGCCATCCAATCAGAAGGCTTACATACTAGTTACCATGGATTATGTGAGGAAATGGGTGGAAACAATAGATTTACCAAGAGCCACGGAGGAAGCTGTGATTAACTTCGTTTTTGGGCTATTTCTGCAGTATGGTTTACCGTGAGAAGTGATCACAGATGGGGGAGGGTAATTCATAGGGTACAAGATTACTGCCACTCTCAGAAACCATCATATTACACACAGGATCACTTCCCTATATCACCCACAGGCGAACGAGATGGTAGAAAGCACCAATAAAGTCATTGAAGGGATTTTAACCATGACAGTATCAACACACTGATGAGACTAGACTACTAGACTTCTAGAGGCCTTGTGGGCCTATCACACAACTTAGAGGAATACTATTGGATACTCTCCATAATAGCTCGTGTTCAGCAAAGAACCTATTTTTCCTATCGAATTCGAAATAAAGACTCTAAGAACAGAGCAGGAAGTGGGGTTGGATCTAACAGAAGCCCAAACCAAGCGACTCTAGTAGATCAATGAACTAGATGAGGCTCGACTGCTTGCTTTGCAATGGACTACAATTATTCAACAAAAAAGGGAAAAATGGCATGATAGCCTTATCAAGAAGTAAATGTTTCAAAAAAGGGATTGGGCACTCCTTTATGACTCCAGATTCCAAGATTTTTTGGGTAAATTGCAAATAGGATGGCTCAACCCTTATGAGGTTCAAGAAGTGCATAACTGTTGGAAACTTAATCCTCTATGGCTTGGTGTAGAATGTGAACAACCATGAGAGTCCAAGAGACCTTGGGATGTGGAACCCAATAGTCACATGAATGTACTATAAATGTATATAATTGTCAATAATAAATGTAATCTCATGTTTATCCTTCCTATTTTGTCTCTGCCATGTGTGTGTTTAACATGGTATCAGAGCGGGCGATCTCGTGCCCTGCTCACATTTGAGCCACTATTTTTCGTGGCCATTCTCTGTGTGCTTGTTTCCAGACCTTGGCGTTATCAAGACTCTAAGAAATCTGCACCTATCAGAAATCAAGACCTAAATTTGGGTCTTTGCACTTCTAAATCCTAATATATACATTGGCTATTGTTAGATCTCATCATTGGCTGAGTTGGGCGACGCAAAGGAGATGTTTTCAGAGCAGAGGATGATCTTGATGACGATGAAAATGAAGGAGTAGATTTACCACGCTTTCAGATTTGCTTGGTGCCACTGAATTTGCCATCTCTGGTAGCGTGAAATGAGGCTACTGTGCATGGATGCGGGATACTTCCACTCAAACGCTTCAAGTACAGTAGGTATTTCTGCAAATGGCTTGAAACTTTCTCTCGTGGAAGTCCTGGAACATTCATGATTTCTAGAATCCTCTTCGGAGCTGCGTATGATTTGATCAAACAGCCATGGAATTCATAAATTTGAATAAAATACATTTAACATTTATTGCATCTTGTTTCGTCCTTTGATTCTTGGTCAGAAATGGGAGATTCCACCCACAAATTCTTGTTTAGAATTTTTCTTGCTTCAACAAAATAATAACTGTCAATTAAAGATTCCAGTGAAGAAATTGCAGATGCAACTCCGCTCTCCACTATACCACTATACCGTAATACATCCTCTGGTGGTTATTACACCGCCTCCTCCTCACTCCAGTTTTACAGTCTATCAACAACGGTATCGTTGCAGTTACGGTATCATAACACCAGTCGTAACTCCATACGTTGCTGATACCACCAGTCATTAAACCACTATCCAGTACACTTCCACACCATTGCAGCGTTACATATTCCACCGTGGAGTTGGCGCCATTTGCTCCTCTGCTCGACTCTGAATGAGGCAAAATTGAGGCAAAGGAATAACTGCTTGGGACAGAAAACAAGACAAAGAAATTTGTGTGTTAGTTTTAGATGAGAGTTTCCCTATATTCACAAGCATTTATCTATATTTCCCAACACATGTTAGTTGCTCCAAGTGTGTTAGATTGAATTTCTTGGTAAAATGAAAGATGGAACTTGCTAATGTATAGGTCTAAAGATAAAATATTCTGGCTTTGAGGATGACAATGTGCTTCCTTGAAGCACACTTTCAAGTGGTGGAGGCAAAGGGATCTCCTACATCAAGGTTATCCACTATCATAGACGTGTGATATGGTAGTTCATTTGAATTGAAAAGGAGCATCTTTGACACTGAATCTATATTTGATGGAATTTATCATTAGAGAGATACTCATGGCTTGTTTTTGAAGAAAAAAACAAAAAAGTTCCAGAGTTCCATCTTCATTACATTCTTGACCAAGTCCTCCGTTCGACGACAAGGTTACCAAAGGAAAGTCAGTGTGAACTCCTCCAAATTTATCACCAAAAACTGCATGAAAATCTTATACATCAGAGGAAATTGAAGGATATCTTGAACTAGATTCACACTCTTTGTGCCTAAAATAGCATCAACTTGGACCTTGGCAGTATCGATTCTACTGGAAAAAAAACCCTCGAGGCACTGGTACTTAGTTATAACCTTGTGTGAAATAGTGTCGAAAATTTTATCTGCGGTGTCTTGTAGGACGAATAAGGTGTTGCACAGTTGACCATATTTAGGAGGAGGAGCTGATGCCACCGCTGAGTAGTAGGACCCATGTGGATTCCTCCTCCAAACTTCAAATATGCGAAGCATTTTAACAACTCGCTCTGTCAACTTATGCCTATTGGATGATCTGTTTGTGGGTGTCGACTCCAAACAAATCGAGTGCATAAGTTAGATTTTAATCATAACTAGACATGAAAGCATACAAAATTGGTACATTGGTATGCAAATCAAGTGGATAGAGATACAATCTGATACATACCCATTGCAGAATTATGGTTTGGGTTTAAGCATACAAGAAAGGCTGACCTGCTACCTCCGTCGATGATAAAGAAAATGAATATTGAAGAATACACTAAAGGTTGATGAGTTGAAGCTTGAAGTCATCCCATTTGATTCAAAAGAAATAGGTTTTGGTTTGCTTATTCAAACAACACCTAGCTATCTACTCGGGCTCCACGACATTTTTGCACCATTGAAGTTGTTAGATCTTTAGCTTTAACAGTGAGATCGTGATTGTTAGACATAAAATACTCGTTGAAATTTGAAGAAATTGAAGAGAAAACAGAACCTAGGTAGATGACAGTGATGTGGATGGTGTATTTTATTCACATGAGAGCTTGGATGTACTTTTAAAATTTGTTGAATATTACCAGCGACCAGAAAGAAGTATAGCTTCAACGATTTCCCTATTATAATTAGGCACATTTAATTTTGAAAAATATTGCATAAGTGGTCATTTATTGACTTGAATTTTTTGAATAATGACAAAAATTCATGGATTATTGGAGTTATTAGGAACTCTAATTGTGTCCACCAATGACAACGCAATTGAAATCAACAAAACCACTCTTGTTGATATTCAAACTTGTCTGCAGCATACACAGGAAAAGGTAGAATTTTTGGAACTTGAATCCCAACTTCAGCAAGAAGAATTACAGTAGTGGAGTCAACATTCTGAACCTATTTCTATTCAAAACATTGAAATAGACTCCCATAAGAAACAAATTGATTCAGATCCCGTACCCAATGAAGCATCACAATTACATGCAAATGCAAAAATTCAATCTGCACTTCTCAAGCCCATCATCAGACCTTGGGAAGAGCTTGTCCATAACAAGCACATAACAGGTCTTGGATATGATAAGGAGGTTTCCTTTCATATTCCAGAATACTCAAAGCCCATTCAGTTTAAGAGTGTTTGATTTCTTCATGACTGTTCACCTTCAGCTGTTCCAGATTCTACTCCTCTTCCACAGCAACAACAAACGATTGTGAAATGCCAACACTGTGACCGAGTTGGCCATATGAAAGATCATTGTTTTGATCTTCATCCATGTGAGCACTATCATAAAACCACCCATTATTCACACAGATGCTTTAGAAACAAGTCTATTGCAAGAACAAAGATTCATCTTGGATGGATCGTTCTTGGCAATGGGCATCAACAACCAAGAAGATATTTTAGTCATATGTCCGAACTTGTTCTAGAGTATTGAACAATCTTGCAGTTGAGTTTTCTCTATCATCTCACCTTGTATCTGATAGGGGGGAAATGATGGTAATCTACAAGCTTCAAAGCCACATCAAGCGAGCCTAAGCCACAACCTGCCATACTAGATTCAGAGTTGTAGCCAGAGACAAAGATGCCCCTGAGCATGCCTTCAGTCAGTGATACCTCTTCAAAGAATTGGGGACACTTCCTCTAGTAGAAGACTTCAGCTTATTTTGAGTTTCGGAAGAGTTCTAGGAATTGCATTAAGCATTCCAGAGTTGTTGGTCATCCTTAAACCATCACAGGATGAGACCTCCCTTTTCAGGTTGAGGTTCTCCCTTTTATGCGGGGTGAGACCTCCCTTTCATGGTTGAAGGTTTCCATCTTCAAAACATTAGGAGCACTTCCTCTAGCAGAAGACCTAAGCTTCATGCCAGACTTGGAAGGTTTCTGGGAGCTGCACTAAGCGTTCAAGTGTTTACGTGAAGATAATCATAAACACATGTTAAGTATGTCAATACTTAAGTTAATTTGATTAAGTACAGAAGTAAGAGTAATTACAGAGGCACATAAGTGCCTTAACTACCTAGTTAGGGTACACGAAGGATGGTCGCAAACCTTCGTAGAGGTCTAGAGGATGACTAAGAGAGGTATATTGATAAGCCCTAAAAGTCTTATCAATCTACGTGAAGGCAGAGTTGAAGGTATTAAAGTGACATCACTACCATCTCAGGGTGCAGAAACTTGGTTCTTGCATCCCCCTATACTGCTTGGGGTGAGACTTCAGTCCGCACTCCACAGATTGATGTCAAAAGGGCCAATAGTGTAGGGATTTACTTGGCTGACTGATGCTGAACCTGAATCAGGGCCCATCAAGCCAACAAGTAGTCCCCCTCCAAAGGAAATATCAATATAGAGTCTTGATGACTTGGAGGACAACTTTTGGAGTTTCCATAACTAATAGTTGCTAAACTAGTAGAGCTTATAAAATTTATTTTAGAAGCACCATTATTCCCACCAAATTTAGTGATCGGAAAGCCCAACTTTAGACCTTTTGGGAGATCCTTTACAAAGTATGTTGCTAGCATTATATATTCAGGGATATTTCTATCAAGGGAGCCCCAATATATGGTTGGTGGCCTGCTCAACTAAAATCTTATCAAGTGAGCTAAATAATGTTGCACTACCACAATTTATATATGTATTTTGTTGTGTTCCTGCATAAGTCTGGATTAGTGGTATCAGAGCAGTTTTCTCTTTCTTTGTTTTTCTTTACATGACCCCAACGAGGTTAGGGTATAAGGAATTAGGGCTCGAACTGCTTGAACCTTTGCAATACCATCCTCACAAACCCCAATGGCCTCCCATGGTGGAAGAAAATAAAGACGAGGGAGAAAGAGATCCCTTCAAAATATTGCTCGAAGAAGCCCTCGAGAGACAAAGGAATGCGATGATGGACAACCTTTCCCAAATCCTTCGGCGGATACCCACAGGTGACACATCTCCATCCGACACCCACCCTGGAGGCACCACTCCCTTCAAGGTACAAGGTAACTTTGATATTCCCATATTTGAAGGCCATATAGATGCAGACATCGTAGATAGATGGTTAAATCTATTGGAAGGGAATTTTCGGTTCATGATTTTTCCAGTAGGGAAAAGATTAATTTTGCACTCCATAAAGCTGCCACCGACGTCAAGGGTTGGTGGGAAGCCTACGGTGATAAAAAGGATGAGAGGGAACCCTCATTTTTTTCATCTGGCCCCACTTGGAAATATTTCTGAGACGCTGTCAAGGAGCAGTATCACCCTGTCGGGAGCTATGAAGATAAGTACATAAAGCGGACCACACTACGGCAGGGAAGGGACCAAGACGTGCCAGAGTTCACAAATATTTTTCATACCCTTTGCATGAAGTTGAGTATCAAGGATTCTGAGCGGCATCTGGTACTCAAGTACCACAGTTGCCTACACAATTACATCTAAGATGAGATGGAGTTCCTATAAATCTCCTCGCTCGGTGTCCCCTACTGATACACTGTCAAGATCGAGCAGAAGTTTAAACAAAAGAAGCGAGAATTTGGATCTCAAAATGTGAAGCAAGGGAAAGGTGCCGCCAAACCACAAAACAAAGGACAAATCCAAGGTGGGGTGACCAAGGTCAACGTGTCTAAGCCGCAAGCAAATAAAAACACCACGAAGACAAAGAAGGACATAGGAAAATGGTGTGAGTTCCATAAGAGCCCTGCTCACAACACAAGTGAATGTCGAGCCAAGCAGTTGTTGGTGCCTGAGATGAAAGCTTTCAAATCATGTGCATGTTCCAACTCTGAGCTTGAACCTGACAAAGGGAATGACAAAAGGAAGTAGATTTTTGATGTAGAGCCTAGTTCCATTGTTGCCACCACCAAGATCTAGAAGATTGAGCTCAAAGATCCAGAGCAGGGGGAGCGTCTCTTCCACTCACAGATGTAGGTGAAGGGTTCGCCACTGCTATTCATTTTCAACAGTGGGAACCAAAAGAACATCATTTTAGCAGAAGTCGTTAAGCGGTTGGGCCTACTAACCACACCACACCTGCAACTGCTATCAGGTGGCTTCACCAAGGACGAGATCTCTATGTCAGCAAGTAATGTCGCCTTCCCTACAACATCAAGCCCTTCACGAATGAGGTATTATGTTATGTTTCACCTCTTGAAGTTTGTGATGTATTATTAGGTCAACCATACTTGTCGAAACGTTGTGTTGTATATGAGTCAAGGCCTCACACTGTTATTATTTATTTGGGTAATAAGTTTTACAGGATACCGAAGGTAGCCCCATCTACTTCCATCTCTTTAATCTCCACTAAGAACTGCAGAAAGATCATCTCCCAAACTAGGAAAAAAAAATCTTTCTGATTTTCTCTAAAAATAAGGGGAAGATCGTGGCCACATCCATGGTCCCCAAGAAGGGTTCCTCCATGCAGCAAAAGCAGATGGATAAGTTCTTAGAAGAATACAAGGACATCTTCTCCTTGTCCGTTTTAACCCAGTACAGAACTTACCTGCATACGAATTCTAAAAATAGAAAAATAAACAATGGCAAGAACATAAAACACATATACACAAAGATTTTCGCTTGGATCCAAAAACCGGGGCTACCATATTGATTTTTCATTGTATTCCTTTCAATGTTACAATACATATATATATACATGGCGAAGCATCCATAAACCCTAATCCATTAACCCTAGATTAGAACATAACTATAGTTCCCTTGACCGGATCTACAAAATGCAATGGGAAGAAAACCATCATGCCCCAAACCATGTGTGAAAACCAACACAAAACCATGTGTAGGTCCACCCAGCTAATATAGGTTCCAAAAAATAAAATTTGTGGGCACTGCCCCGAGCCCCATAGAGGGGGGCTACCGCTCCACTCAAACCCCCCAACAAGGGGGGCTGCCGCACCCCCTATGACCCCCCTGATGTATCTGACACAACGAAGGGGGCCCTAGCCGCCGCCCCCCTCTGAACCCCTAACTTGGCACATGGGGCTAGTCATTGAAAGAATATAACACATACCCAACACTCCTCACCCACAAGGGTACCCTTGCACTGTCATATCAAGCATTCGATTGATTTGACTCCTGGAGCATCTCTACCCAATAGGCCACTATATTGTCGCTCCATTCTGGAAATTGAAAAGATCAAGTGGAAAATCCAAGAGTTGCTCGTTTTTGGTGCACTAAGATGTCTTTTTACAGGAAATCTTAATTCCTACATTAATTGTCAACCCAAGGTAAGTCTTTTTATCTCAAAGGTGTTAGCACAATATATGTAGGGAATTCAGAGTTTATCTAATGGTAAATTGTTGTAATCACTAATAACTATCTCTTCAACTCAATCCACACATTTCTGAAAGAAAGAACTATGAAAGAACTCTTAACACACTTTGCAATTTTGTTTAACTTATTCTGAAATCAAATGAATCTTAATGCAAATGCAAATAATCACACTCAGAAATTTTCAAATAGAATTAAGACTAACTCACTCCATCCAGAAAGAGAACTACAATAACTAAACAACAATGATAATCTATAGTAAACCCGAATTGAACAGTAAATCTCAATTGAACGACAAATCCTAATTGAACGAAAATCTCAACTGAAAGGCAAATGACAATTGAACAAGCAGCGAGCATATAATGATAAATTATCTCTAAACAACAAATGATTTATATAAGAAAATTATGGAAATTGACTAATGCCATCTCTAAGATCTATGATAACATAACTCAGAATGAACAGCAATCTACTACTATAACCAATCCAATCAAAGCATTACTCATATATATCACATAGCTAGGTTTGAATCTAAATGAACAACAATATGAATCGGAATCGTCAATATTCACAAATAAGCGAAATGATATTAACTTAACATTAACAATCAATAACGACTAAATAGAAAATATTATAACACAAGAAAGCAGTAGAACTTCTCTTGACTTGGCCCAGAGTCGCCATAAGTCTCCACTAGGAAATACTCATAATATAAGTACAGATCAAACATAGTCTTTCTTCATTAAAATAAGCAACACGGTTACAAAATCACAGAGGTAACAATATTATATGTCTCAAAAGAATAATTACAAGTTATGAAATTTTGCACACTGTGCATTTTTGCCTTTCGGCCTTATATATTACATTTAGAAAATAAATAGATAAAAGTGAATCCTTAGGATCAGGGGATCCTGAGGATTTCGCTATACATAATCTGATCTTGTCATGAAATAACATCAGTCTGCCTGGTCTCTCGCTGCCTTTCCTACCTTAGACGCTGTCTTTTTTCCTTTTACGGCCCGATGCTGCTCTGTCAATTGAACAACTATTGTTCAATCCACATCTTCTGCATATAAAGATAGAAAAAAGTCAGTTTCTCGTGCTAGATTTATCTAATTTGTTACCAAGTTCTTTTACCCAACTTTAGTTGTTATTTCCTTTACTTTGATCCATAAACAAAGATAATCATGTGATGATAAATGTTGAATAAAGCTATTTATGAAGAGAAAACATACCTTTTTCCTGACCCAACATACTCCCCAGCTTACCTTGTTGCATGTCCTCATGAAAGTAAATAGTTGATGTGTAGCTGAGTTAGGGAATAAGCAGGATATACCTCCTCCTTATAATTTGTGAAGCCATTTTTCTTCTTTAGTATAGAAAAAGCCTGGGTAAAGTCTTGATACTTCATGGTGTAGTCACAATGATACTTCTCTGGAGGATACCATATGATTGGAGTCTTATACTAACATCCTATCCATTCAGGCCCCATGGTTAAGACCATGTTACTGTACTTGTAGAAACGAGAGGAGGCAGCTTTAAAGTTTTGGTATCCAAATGGTTCTCGATTTCTAATAGTAATGTTGGAGACTTCCCACCTTTGTCTGGTTGCAGACAAGGCTTCCTCAATCTCTTAGAAGTACTCCTTTCCAGCTTGTACAATATCCATGTTAAATGGCCCCAGTTGGCCTACAACACGATCCCTCCTGTTTCATGAATTGCTTGTGTCTAGCTGAGAGATGTAGGGGTTTGGTTGGTTCCCCTCTCACCCATAGGTCGATTCCTTCTTCATGCTTCCTAAAAGTATTGTGAGCCTTGGCCCACTTGAGTTGATTAGTGGCAAAATAGAGGAATGCCTATAGTTGTACATCCCATATAAAGGGGCCAAGATTGTTGTCTCTATCATCTTCTAGAATGAAATTGTGCATATAAAGTTCACGGAGGAGGCGATGTACCTACTTGTTGTGTTTTCTAAATCACTTGACAAAATCTGGGATAGTCTTGATTTCCATAGACTTCCTAGCCTTAACATCTTTGACTTTCAGCAGGAGGTATCTCTCTAGGAGGAATAAGGAATAATTTGTAGTGGGGGCTCTGCATGACAAGGTATCTGAATAAAGAGAGTAGATTGTTTCCAACTGCTCTTTATCCTTTTGTAATTTTTCCCATGTTCTTTCAACCTTCTTCTACCTAGACTTGTACTGAGCAAAGGTCTCATCTTCAGTTACAGTTAGTGCCTCAAATTTCTTCCTCAACTCTTGATGCTCATGCAAGGACACTACCTTTTTTTTGTGCTGAGTTAATTCCTGTTGAACCTTCAGTAGTTCATTCTGCAGTTTGCTAATAAATCCCTCCCTTAATAGGGGGATATAAGCAGGTGTCTCCTCTATTTGGGTTTCTCGATCCTCGGTCTCCATGGGATCAGTCTGAACAGCGGCTTCAGCTGCCTCTTGAATCATGCAATGACCAATTTGAATTTCCTCTTCGGCATCTGTTTGAGCAACAATATCCACGGTAGGGTAGTATGTTTGAGTCTCCTGTGAGAAAACACAAGGGTCTTCAGTCTGCATTTCAGTGTCTTTCTTAAGACATGGCTCTGTCTGACCAAAAGATCCTTAGTTTTGATTTCAGCATCCTTTCTAGAACAATGTTCTGTCTGTGTGCCTATGTTCTCTTTTTCTACTTTTAAATTCCTGGCTCTAATGGCTTCTTTTAACCACTACCTTAGCTGCCCAATTATTCACTTTTGTTTCATATACTTCTTAAGAATTTTTCTGAGCGTGTCCTTGTAGGACTTCTTTGTTCTGGGACTTCCAACCGGTGGTGGATTAACTGCATTGTCCTCTGGTTCCTGTACATGTGGTATTGTGTCAGCATCAGGGATGGTTCCAACCGGAACTATATCTCCCAATGGAGCTTCACCTTCTAGCTCCTCCTTTTCATGGATTTATTTTTTAGGAGACCCCAATACAATGGTGTCTCCTAAACAATTGTCATTCTCCTGGCTTTCTTCTGGGTAGGCCTCGTCCTCAGGGGACTTAGAAAAAATAGTATTGCCTGGTTGATTTACATCTCCCACGGTTTCATCTGTAGGATTTTCTTCAGCTGGGGGGTCCACTGGACTAGTGTCTACTGTCTAATTTTCTTCTCTACTGACTTCCTCTTCATGTACCTCAACTTCAAGGGTTTTTTCCATAGAAGGGATTGGTTCCCTCTGTTCCTCCATGGAATCAGTGAATGGCAGGGTTTGCTCATGACTAGGGCTGTCAGCAGGGGCAGACTAGTTGGAGCTACAATTCTGTTCTTCAACATTCCCGGATTGTTCTCTACCCTCGCCAAATATTCCCATTTTTTCCAATACCCTAGCCACTTCCTCCTCATGGTCTTGCAAAGGGGAATTTTTCGAAGTTGCAGGTGGTGCACAGGATGGTCTAGCCTCATCTGTTTGAATTGGGATACTGATGAGTGATAGTATTGCAGCAAGGATGCTGCAACTCCTAGGCTACCAGCTTTACTTATCAACCTAGGGTTCGTACAAACTTGGAGGTGACAGTGTTGTATGCACAAGTAAAAGTGATGGTTTTGCCTGTTGTCACTATTCAGCTGGCGAGAGACCACTGGGGTTCCAAGCTAGACTTCTATAGATTCAGAAGAAGCTTGATTCTTTGATGGAAGAAGGGAAAATCTACTCTAAGAGAGTTACTCTACTACAGTAATGGAAAAGGCCAACATGTAATGTTAAACCACACCATACCCTAATTAACCATTTAAGAAGCTATGCTAAGTAGAATTGCTAAATCAACAATAAACAAATGCTACTATCTAAGTTGCAGAAGTAAAAAGCATCAAACCATACTAATGTGCAAGCAAAGAAACTAAACTAAATATGTTTTCACTTTTTTGGTTTTTTAAGGCAAAATCAAGTATGCAAACTAATTGTTCTTGTGGATGTGGCAAGTGGATGGAAGGTGTTTGAGGATGGCTAGAAGGTTTATGAAGTGGTTGGATGGTGTGGAGGGGTCCTAGGAGGCTTTTTGTGACTTCCTATAGGTTTCCCATCAATTCGGCCTCAAAACAGGCCGTTTCAGGAAAACCTACAAGATGTACTAGAAACCTACAGGATGATCCTGTAGGAATTACAGGAAACCTACAGGATATAGCCAAGAGCTAATTGTGAGGTGTTGGAAATCTTAGGAAAGGTGTGTGATGGGTGGAATGGAGTGTTAGAAGGTCTATGAGCACTCAGGAGTCAATATCCTAGATAAGATATGGCTAGATTCGCTCAATGTGTTTAGGAGAATTTCACTGAAAAATGATGAAAAACTAGTGAGGGTGGTGGTGAAACAAGGGATGGATAAGGTGGACGAAGTGGAAGGTGGCTGCTAGTTATGAAGTCTTGGTCTCCTCCTAAAGTACCTAGTCTACATAAAACATGTGTGTCTTCCAAAAAGAACCATGCAACAAGATACATTTTCATAAATTAGAAAAGCATGAATCAACTACCTATATTATGCATGAAGAAAGTTTTTGAAGGGAATGAAAGCAGGAGTGAGATCTTATTATAGAAATGCAAATGGAAAAAGATGACAATGAAATCTGCCTTGCAACACTAATCAACAACTGAATTAAAGACAACAAACTCCAAATCTCATAAAAGAACTAGAAATCTATTTTTTTGGGGCTGCTGAAGGGCCCCTTCCTCAAGTCATGGTCCCAAAGGGAGGAAGTGAGGCCGAGACACTTGCTAAAAACCTTGTAGTGATCCTTTTTCTCCTTGCTAACCTGCTACTTGAAAGAAGGCACAAATGGAAGAAAACTATCACACAACCAATCTAATCTACACTACTTGTAATGGAAATGCATCTACTAAGAAAATTAACAATTAAGCTATGAATCTACACTAAGCATACATGTACAATAAAGAGGAGCCTTGGATGCTAGGGTTGGGCCCTAACCCAAGAGCTTCAGCCCTCTGAGTTAACTCAGTGTTGGCTCAAAACAAAACTCATTCTTATTACCAAAACAACAGATTACATCAAAAGAACTATCACAAGTCTTGCAGCTCGAAAATAGAGTAGAGTTTTACAATCAAAATCTGAATCCTACTGAGGTCCTAGGCCTCTCTACTTATACATCTAAAGTCTCCAACGACTTCCTTAAAATTAGGGAGGCTCGCTCCCAAACTTGAGATAAACTGGTGCTTTGTCTTTCACTTGCTCGGCTGCCTTCTAGTCCTCATGATTTGGTTGTTTGCACTTCGAGCTGATGGAGGAATATTTGAATGGAGGGGTAGTAAATGAGGAGGATTTACCTCCTATAATCCCTCTCCCTTGTCCCATTCGAGTTTTGACCTTGGTCTTTGCCAAAATTCCTTGATTTTCTCCTTTAATCCTGCATTAAATGCACATTAGACCACAAAGCAAAATATCCAACTCTAACTCATCTCATAAACAAAATATAATCAAAATTATGCAATAAGTTATGAGAATAGTTGGTTTGACTAAGCTAGGAGGTGAAT
This sequence comes from Pinus tabuliformis, assembly GCA_031772625.1. NCBI lineage: Eukaryota > Viridiplantae > Streptophyta > Pinopsida > Pinales > Pinaceae > Pinus > Pinus tabuliformis. The sequence goes on along the minus strand of CM062806.1, from coordinate 76,325,824 downwards.
TAAGGCCCATATAATTACCCAATGATGAGGCTCATCATCACCCCCCTACTGAAAGTGTTGCTCATCCTCTGAGCAACTTAGTCAATATCCATATCCTTCATGGCTCTGGTAGCCTCTCTAACATCCCATGCCTTTGTTTTGCTCTCCTCTTCTTGTTCATAGAAGTGTGGTTTCTTTTCTACCTCTTCCCACTACCTCTTTTATTCTACTTCTTTTCTCCCTTCTAACATCCCTAAGAGTAGTGGTGGACTGAGTTTTAGGCCTATCCAATTTACCTTCAACCTTTGCATAGATTGCTTATACATAGGTGTCCTATTGAGTTCCTCTCTCAACCTTTGAGGGGAGTGATATTCTCTTATCTTTAAGTTGTATGGAAGTGTTTTCCATCTCCTCAGGAAAGCATGTATACTATCATCTCCTAGCAACCTAAACATATCCTCAAAATGTGAAATTTCTTTCTCTTGGGCAGCAAGATATCTAGGTGCCGACTAAGGGTCATTTGCAATCAAATTATGGGTATTGATGAGGGCCATGGGATTTGATTGTTCAGATCTGATCAAAAGAGGTTTAGTTTTCTCTCTTAACAATATCCTTTTCATCTCTGCAGTCCTTGACTCCTCATGGTTCATCCATGATGCCAAAGCCATTAATTGTAGATCTCCTAGCTTGGCATTAGGGTCCCATACATTCATGTCTATTAGGACCATGTTGTGTAAATAAAACTCAACCATTTTGGCCCTATCCTCTAGTGTACTTTGATCACAAAGATCAATAAACTGCTTGTAGTCCTGAAATGGAATGGTTCCCCTCTATGCTAGTGTCTTAATCTGAAACTGCAGCCATTGTTCTTTGAGGTAGAGAGCATAGGATTTAGCTGGTATCCTACACTGGATTGCCTCCAAGGAGAGGTTGGCCATACATGCTAATTGGTTCTCTCTTTCCTGTAGTTGTCCCCTCAGCCATGCATTTTCTGTCTCTAATTGATTTCTCATTATAGCTTCTCTGCCCCTTAAGCTACTTCACTCTCTGCCCATTTCTTTGAGTTTCTCCTCCATGTGCCCAATGTCTTCTACCTTTTTTGATTTGGTGATCTACATCCATTGATGAGTTCTGGCCCTCTCCTTCTCAAGCTCGAAGAATAGTGGAATGGAAAATTTTTGAGGTATGACCCTGCCTCCTTCAATAAACCAGTAATAGGAGTCTAGGTTAGGTTGGGGGTTGGGTTATTTTGTCTTTGGGTCCTCCTCTTTAGCTTCTTGCTTCTCCCTTACCTTCCTTTCCAATTTTTGTGCCTCCTATAGATTCAACAGAGTATCATGTAGGACTATTTTTGCTTCCTGTAGATTTTGTTGTGGATCTTGTAGGATTGCCTTACCCTTTGAGGAAGTTCATCTAGTAGTAGGCCTCCTTACATAGGTGATAGGGGACTTAGGGTAAGGCATTTTGTCTTTTTGTGTAGGGGAATCTTCAATCTGAATAGGAATGTTGGTTGATGTTTGTGGCTTCCCCTATATTATTCTTGTGTTCTTTCTTGTCTTGAAATATAGTGGGGTCTGCCTCTGCCTTTTTCCTTTTTATTTGATTGGGATGCTGAGAGCAGTGAGGGAAGCTGCTGCCTCTCTCTCAATGGCCTCTGGAGACACCCTAGGTGACTCCTCCTTGTGCTCTATCCCCTCTGTTATATTTCCTTCTTCCTCTCTGTCTTTCATGTTTTCTTCTTCTTGTAGATCTTCATCATCTCTATCAGTTTCCTCCTTAATTTCCTCCTTGGTTTCTTCATCATCCTCCTTCTCTTCTCCCTCTTCTTCTTCATCTTCATCATGTTCCTCTATGTTAGCTCCTTCTTCATCCATCTCATCCTCTCTCCTTCTATATCTTCCTCTTCCTATTTTACTTCCTCTTCACTAATAGTAGGACTAACATCATAAATGAGAGCCTTGATATCATCCTCTGTTGGCATGTCTCTGAAAATTGACCATGTTATATGGGTTTTGAGGTTTTGGAGGGCATCTTCAATGAGGATCCTAATCAACCCATGGTGAGATCATTTTTGGGAATTCCCTCCTTCACTTTGATGCTTGAGTCTATGAGTGATTGAAGCAAGAAATATGGTATGCTGAGCCTTTGGTGAGGGGGTGTTTCTGCTCCAAATCTTAATTCTTCAAGGATCTTGAAATGATAGCCATAGACAACACTATATCTACCCTCACGTGAGATGCATTTGATTAGTTGGTAGCCTACCTCACTCCATGGTTATGAGAGACTTTCCCTTCTTCATTTTTGTCCTCAGTGGGTTCCTCACCTTCTAAAAGAATTTTCTTTCAGCAACCTCACTATCTCCTTTGTCTTCTTTTCTCCATGGTATTCCTAGGGGAAGTGTGGTGACTCTGCTAATGAGATCAGAGGTGAGATCTATAGCGAGGCCTTTTATTACAATAGTGGCATGGATTCTGGTGTGTGGAGTGAGGGAGAGAGCAAATTCTTGAGCCACCTCATCATCACACCCTATGAATTTTTCAAAAAACCCCATCCAATGATGTCTTGTGAAAATTTCAAGCACTTGGGGGTGTTGTTGGATTCTCATAGTGTTTGTGGGCTCTCTCCTATTAAAACCTCCTATCATCTTGCTAGTGAAGCTTGAGGAGAAAATGAGAGGGTTGAAACAATTTTTCAAATGCAGGAGCAAAACAAAGATAACTATGTATTAAATTCCCTTCACACAGTTGCTAAATTCACTCAAATTTAGAGTATCCTTGTTTCATTTACTTTCAAAGGGGAATGTAATTTTAGAGCCTACCTCTTTAGACTCGTTGGAGTGGCCAACTCCCGTGATATCCCTTCTAAACACTTCTCTTCCAATCCTGTAGACAGTCTCTGTGTATCCTATAGACAGTCTCTGTATCCTGTAGGAATTCATGCACATGCTCCTGTAGGAATTCTTGTGCAGTGAATGATGGATCTTTGCTTCCAGTGGGTTGCCTGGGTTATGAGAGCGACTTGAGTGAGGGAGTTTTGAGGAGGTGAAATACATAATGCACGAGAGCGATGTTTTATTTCCTCTTATGGTGATTCGAGGTGAGGTGGTGTGCTGGCAGCAAAGGTATGTTTCCATTTATGGACCATTGGTCCCCACTAACACCTCATCATTTCCCACTCCTCGTAATCATCTCCCACCTCGTAGATCCATAGTTTAACCACTTTTTGTCCTACTCCTTCTCTGTCTTTGAGTTGACTGCAGCCACGTGTGAGAGGACACTCGGTTGTGCATGTGTTGACTGAACGAAGGTGGCCAAGTTAACTGGCCACCTTTTCACTTATAAACCAACTATCTCATAACCCTTACAATTTTTGACTACATGATGCATATGAGAGAGCGAGCAGGATACTTACCTGTGGTTTCAATGCTATGCTACAGTTGTCGAAGACCAGAGGTGTTGTTGTTTTGGAGCTCCTGGGTCATCATGGTGAAGACTTGTTGCTGGTGTGATTGGTATTCTGTGGGATAGGCTACTACAGGATTTCCTACAGGATGTCCTGTAGTTGCTTCTCCCTCAGAATTCTTTAATCATCTTGCTTGCTAGGGCTGTGAGGATGGTGACATGGATGGAAAGAAGGAGTGGGAGTGTGGAGAGAAAAGGATACTCAGGTGATGCTCTTTACTCCTCTCTGTTTCCATTTTTTTTCTTTTTTTCCTTTTTCTTTTGAAGACTAGATAAAAACTCTTGAAACTGATCTTTTTTGAATGGTGAGTGCAGGGATGATGATGGTGGACAAGGTGAGGTGCTAGGTCATGAAGAGGATGAATTTTAGGGACCTAACTAGTCCATCATTTGCCTTCGGATTGCTTCCTGTAGGATTTCTGGGTCACTGTAATTCCTATAGGATCATCTTGTAGGTTTTCAGGGGATCCTGTAGAAAACACAGTCTTTTTATAAACTGAAGCAATGGAGTGGAAAAATGACAAAAATGATGGAGGGATGCATGGTAAGGAGTGAAAAAAATGAATATGTGAGTGGTAGCGGTCTCCTTGCGATCCTCTTTTTCTTCTTGATTGTCCTTCTCGCCCATCTGCAAATGGAAATTTCACGATAATTTTTTATTTTTTTTGAAAAAAAACTAGGCTGCCTCAGAGAGGTTTTCACCCTAGATATTTGCCCTAGGCACCTTAAGAAAGGTTTTCACCCAAGGATCTTCTTATTCTCTTTTTATTTTGTTTTTTTTTCTCTCTTTTTTTTTCATCACTAGGCCGCCTTAAGAGGTTTTCAACCCAATGATGGGACTCAGGTGCCTCATGGAGGTTTTCACCTGAGTCCTTATTATTTTTTATTTTTTCTCAGTGATTTGATGAGGGAGGAGCTAGAACTTGCTCCACTATCATCAGTATTTTATTGATATCATCAACAAACTCTTGTTTTGATAAAGGCCTCTAGTAATTTTTCAATCGGTGTCCATTAACAAGCAAAGGAATGGCTTCTTCATCTATGGTTCTGATTTGCACTGAACCATTATCATGGAATCTTTCCACAAGGTATGAGCCATCTTGTCCTTAACTTTCCCTTAAAGTATTTATACCTAGAATCATATAAAAATGCCCAATCACCTTCCTAAAATTGCTTCTCCTTGATAATTTTATCATGCCAAATATTCCCCTAAAGTTGAACTACCTTTGTATGTAGGAGGGCCTACATTTTGAATTCATCCAAACCATTTAATTGGAAAAATCTCTCTTTTGTGCACTGCTGAGATCCAAATCTAGTTGGGCTGCCATCCTTAATGTGTTATATTCAAATCCAATGGACAACAAGGCCTTTTTACCATAGACCAGCTCATAGGCTGTGAATCTAGTGGTGGTCTTCCATGTGGCATTATAGGCCCAGGTGGCCTCAACTAGCCTTTCTGCCCAATCCTTCCTGCTGCTGCTCACCACCTTGGTTAAGATGCTCTCCAGTGCTCTGTTGGTCACCTCCACTTGCCCATTATCTTGTGGATGATAGGGAGTGGAGTTCATATGCTTGATCTTGTGATGGTTGAGCAGGTCTTCAATCATGTTGGAGGTAAACTAGCTACCTTGGTCTGTGACTAGCTCTCTAGGGTACCCAAATTTGTAGAATACATTCTCCCTTAGGAACTTAGCCACCTTCTCTTCTGTTGATGCCTTAATTTCCTTAGTTTCAGCCCACTTAGTCAAATAATCAGTGCACACAATAATGTATTGTTTTTGCTTTGAAGGAGGGTCAATAGGCCCATTGAAGTCCATGCCTCACTTGTCAAATGGCTTGAAAGTCACTTGAGGCTACAAAGGCATTTCATCTCTTCAAGTAGGCCTTCCCATATTTTGGCACCGGTCACACTGACTAGTGTATTTTTTCACATCATGATGAAGAGTGGGCCAATAATAGCTTGCTTGTAACACTTTGAATGTTGTCCTATTTGTTGCAAAGTGACCTCCACAAGGCCCATCATGGTAGGTCAGAAGGATGTCAAAGACTTCCTCTTCCCTGACACACCTTCTCAAGATTTGATCTAGGCCAAGTTTGAAAAGATTTCCCCCAATCCAAGTGAAGGGGGTTCTTTTCTTGACTATTTCGCTCTTTTCTTTGGAGGACAAGTTTGGTGGGAACTGTGCTAATACAAAATAGTCTGTTATGTCAGCAAACCATGGAGAGAGAACTGAAATAGAAAATAAGTTCTCATCCGGTAACTGGTCATCCACGATTCCTTCTTCACCTGTAGACAAATTTACCCTAGATAAAAAGTCTACAACAACATTTTCCTTACTAGGCTTATCGACAATGGTTAGATCAAACTACTGTAATAAAAGTAACCATCTTATAATTCGAGCATTCACATCTAGTTTATTCATTAGATATTTGATTGCGGCATGGTCAGTATGCACAAATGTTTGATAGCCTGTAATGTAATGCCTGAATTTGTTTAATGAATGCACAACAGCCAGGAGTTCCTTTTCGGTCACTGTATAATTTAGTTCATCCTTTGATAAGTTCTTACTGGTAAAATAGATAGCGTAAGGCATTTTTTCATCTATCTGACTTAGAGCTACTCTTATAGTTTTGTGTGAGGCATCAGCATGAATATGAAATGGGAGGGCCCAGTTTGGGCCTCGGAGAATTGGTGCAGTGGTTAACTTATCCTTTAGGATGTCTAAGGCCTCTTGACATCGTTTTGAAAATATAAAATCATAATCTTTGGCCAACAAACCAAATAAAGGAGAGGCCAACTTGCTGAAGTCCTTTATGAATCTTCGATAGTATCCAACTAACCCTAGGAAACTTCTAACATCTCTTTGATTTTGAGGAGGTGGGACCCTTTGGATGATAGCTATTTTGTTTGGGTCCACCTGCAGTGCTTGCTAAGATATTGAATGACCTAGCACGGTCCCTGCAGTCATTAAGAATTCAAATTTTTCAGGACTGAGAGACAGCTTCAATGCATTTGTGCAGTACTTTTCCTAGGTTAGATAGGGCTTCTTGAAAATCACAGCCATAAGGTGTAAAATCATCCATATAAATCTCCACCACATAATGGACTAATTCGATGAAAACACTCAAGACTGCTCTCCGAAAGGTGGCAGGAGCATTGCATAGGCCAAAAGGAAGGACCCTATAGGAAAAAGTACCCCAAGGACAGGTGAATGTGGTCTTATCCTGGTCTTTTGGGTAGATTTGGATTTCGTTGTACCCACTGAATCCATCTAGGAAAGAGAAAAACTTTTTCCCTGCTAGGCCATCTAGCACTTGGTCAATGAAGGGTAGAGGAAAATGATCCTTCTTTGTGGCTTTGTTCAACTCCCTTTAATCAACATAAATCCTCCACTTACCATTTTTCTTGGGAACTGACACCGAAGGAGAGACTCACTCACTATTGGAGATAGAGTAAATGAATCCTACATCTAGCAGATTTTGCAGTTATTCTTTGACTATATATTTAAGAGCTAGATTCATTCTCCTTTGTGGTTGTCGGACTGGCTTGAAACCTTCTTTGATGTATATGTGGTGAGTACACACTGAGGTTGTACTCCTTTCATTTCCTTGTAACTCAAAGCAAAAGATTCTAGATTTTCCTTTAACATGTTGCATAGCTTCTCCTCTTCGAGAGCAGAAAGAGATGGATTGATTTTCAAGGTTCTTTCTAGGCCGAATTCTATGGTTTTGACACAGAGTGGGTTGGAATCGGCTAAGCATAAGTCAATTTGATGATTGTTCTGGGTTTCCTTTACTGCTTATTTTAAAGGTAATGAACCGGGAGTTGGACTTTGGAGTAGGTGTTCAATCAAGTCATCCTCATCTTGTTGTCCTCCTCCCATGGTTGCTTCCAAAGCATAAAGTTGGGTGGAATAAACTTTAGTTCCTTCCTCCTCCTCCAACCATAAAGGTAAATCATGCTATAGAGAAGGTTGAGTAGGAGGTTATAGGACTAATTTCTTGGACATATGCCCATTCTTGATGGTCATATTCCCAGCTCTACAGCTAATGTAAGTATCGGTAGTGGCCAACCATGGCCTCCCAAGGATGAGAGGATAACCAGTAAGCTTAGCCTTAGGCTGGAGAACTAGGAAATCTGCAAGGTACTCCCAGGAGTCAATGGAGACCATCACATCCTCCATAATTCCCTCAGGGGTTACTATGGAATAGTCTGCAAGTTGCAAAACTATTGTGGTCTTCCTCAATGACCCTTGGAGGTTGAGCTTGAGCATGGTGTCCTTGGTCATCACATTAATGGCAGCCCCAAGATCGATCAAAGTGTGTGGGACAACGGTTCCATTGATGTGCACATCTACTACAGGGCTTCCAGGGTCCAAATATTTTGGACATATTACCTACCCCAACATTAAGTCAGACAGTTGCCCAATGACATTAATGGTAGGGGCATCCCTTTTTTGCCTCCTTGGATGCTTGAAGCATTTCTCCTTAATCAACTTATTGTAAATGGGAACATCTTTTATTTCCTACAGAAGGGGCATCTTTACACATAGATTTTTCAATTCTCCTAGAAGTTCAGTCTCTTCTAGGGTAGGCTGGAGTGGTTGGGCTAATCTCTCAGGAAAGTGTGGATTTACTTTAAGGTTGCCTTCCTCTATTTCTTCCTCAACCTCCCTAGGTGGAGGGGGAGGTTGGTTATCCGGGAGAACTCTCCCAGATCTCAAGTTAATCTCCTGGATTTCCACAGCATAAGTTGTATAGGATGTCTCTCCACTGTATACTTGCTGAGCCTACCTATTATTCAGGTTTGGATTTGGTTGGGCAGGCATCTGGGGTGGCTTGGGTGGAGCAGAATGTAAGAGCTATGGTTGGGCAGGTGGTGGAGACAATAGAGTTGGAGCATTGTTGTATTGGGGCCTCCACCCCTAGAGTGATGTATTCCACTGAGGTTGTGGCGGAGCATAAGGTTGAAATGACTGGTTGGATCGTTGGGAATGATACTGAGATGCATAGGACCAAGGAGGGGGTGTAGACCAGGATGGATGAGCAGGGGTTCCCCAAGAAGGTATAGCTGTGGTTTGGTTGGGATTGTAATATGCATGGGATGACCCTTGAATGCCCTGCTGGTATGGTCTAGGCCCAGGAGGTCTCCTTTGATTAATGTAGTAAAGCTACTCAGTGACCCCTTCAACTCCTTGATATATATCTTTTAGTCCAGGTAAAGAAGGGCACTTGTTTGTGGAGTGGTTTTCCTCACAGACCGAGCAAATTTCAATAGATTTCAATGGACATTCATTCCTAGGATGCCTCCTGGTGCATCTAGGACAAAAGATGGCCAAGGCTCTCTCTGCTTCCTCCTGCTTCCTTTTAATGTTCATGGTGTCTAGTTGTAAGGAAAGGGTTTGCAGCATCTCACTTTTGAAATATTCCAGCATGTTTCCAATTTCACCCTTGATGGATGAGTTGGAAGATGATGTACTGGCCATAGGTTGACTACCCTTACCATTTTTCCTAGCTACCCTAGAATGGTTTCTAAAGACAGACTTGATATCCTCATAGGGTAATTGGTAGATATCTCCTCCTGCTAAAAAATATAAGGTATCCAGAAGATCTTCTCTTACTCCCCTAAGCAAGACCAGCTTTAGTGACTCAAGGTCAAGTGTGCACCTGGCCCTTTTGTAACTGAGTTGGAACCTTTCTTCATATTCTTCTAAGGATTCATCATGGCCTATGGTCACCTTAAAAATTTCTTCTTTAGTATCCTTTGACTGAAAGTAATCTTGATATTTGTTGTTAAAGACTTGCTACATCTGAGCCCAAGTTGTGATGCTATCTCCAGGTAAACCCATGAACCAGCACAATGTTGCATCGTTGAGGGTAGATGGAAATAGTTTTAACTTTTTCTCATCATCTATATAGTCATAGGTTGGGCATATAACAACGAACTCAAACAGGAAAGTGTCGTGGTCCTCTGTGGTCAGGCCATGGAAATGAGGTAGGGATGATCAGAATTGGATCCATAGAAAGACTGTCCAAAAAACCATGACTGAATCAGGTCGAACAAGTCTCTAAAGAAGTCCAAAACAGCATCCAAAACACCCTGAACCAATGGAAATGGCAGCTGATGTGGAACGACAAGGACCTCGGTCAAAGCACGCTGACCGAGGCCCATGGAGACCGCGCAGGAGGCCAAAGTAGCCCCTGGGAGCCCCGGAATGGGAAAAGGAAGGGATTTTTTATGTGTGATTAGCGCTTAGCAAACAGGGCCCTAAAGGGGAAGCCCGAGCACTAAGTCACATCGGAAGCCAGGAAACCACGAGCGGAAAAAGCGAAAGACACTAACGTACAATGGCGGGACCCACGCACTAGAAAACTAGCGGTATTGATCGGGGTGCCCTTGAACTGTAAGAGGTTTTGGATGAAAGCGGAGTGATTCCATACATCGATCGATGCGTGGCAGGTAGAGGTGAGAGAAAACCACCATTGATCGTGCGCTATCGGTCGAGCAAGTCAATCACGTGAAACGTGCGTATAGCGTCGGATCTAGAGGGCTTAGATCGGATGGCTGAGATTGTGCCCGATGGAAAGAAGCGGAATCGACAGGGAATTAAGCTGCATTCTAAACGGGTTTGGAATCCATTTGACCGCCATGGTGGAGTAAGAACGCATCCATGACATAACTTAAGAAACGAACCAACGAAGCAAGCTGATGCCATTTAGAGGAGGACAAGTGGCCACTCCCTGAGTGTTCATGATGACGCCGAACACAAGGAACTCCAAGCGCAACTGCAGAAGGCAAATCGACAGGCGGAAGAGGAACCAAACAGGCATAGGGATCGGATGGCTAAAAGCCATTAACGGAGACAGTCGAATCAGTTAGAGTAGAGTAGAGTCTAAGCGACCAAGAGAGACAGTGAATAGTGAACCCTGAGAGGAGGACTGAACACAGAGAATAGTAAAGCCAAGCAGAAGAGACAGAGGGCCAAGCTAACCAAAGGTAGCGTCAAGCACCAGAAAGCTTGAAGATTCAAGCCTTCCCATAGAGGAATCTGTCCAGACTGAGCATCACATTCGGCTATTTCCACTGTAGACCAAAGCGTCACAGAGCTGGTAGGAAGAAGAAGAGTCTTTGTACTCCAAGTGGCTTGGGGAATCCAAGAACCACCCTGCCAAGCAAAATCTACTCCAGGAGAACTCATATTGAGTCCCTGTATTGTAATTTCTCTACTTGAAGACATAATAAAACAAGGCCACCACTGAAAGCTAGATCGGAGATGTAGCCCTGGAGAATAGGGTGAACTCCTTATTAAAATTGTTTGTGTCTTTGTGTTGCTTACTGTATTTCTCTATTGTCTTTCCATTTTATTGTCTGCGTATTGGCAATCTGATCGATCCGTTGCTTCAATAACACATAACACACACCAGAACATGAGTCTGTAATACCTTAGTTTAATAAATATTTAACTAATGTCACTCATAGGGTGAATATCAGATCAAGTGGTATCAGAGCTCAAGGCTATAAGGTTAGACAAGCTTGTGTTGGTTTAGTTGTGAATGCTCACAAGATCAAAGCTCAAATCAGGAGAAGGAGAGTTGGTGGAAACTAATCCTGAAATTTGGAGAGTCTATCCTTGAAAGACCATGTTAGAAGAAGGTTCTATAGGGCCATACCCTCAATTCATAGAGAGTTTCCTAGCTATAAAGTCTATGGTTGAAGAAATGTACAGAGACTTTAGAAAGCAAAAGGTGGAAGACGCATCAGGCTCTAAGCAAGAGAAAGCAGAAGATGAGTCTCACTTCCATGACAACTCCAAAGGAAAGAGGAAAGAGGAACACTTTCTCACACCTCCTAATAGCATTGTACATAATAAGAAAGCATCTTTGATTAAGCTAGATGTTAAATTTGATTTTCCTATATATGATGGAGAGCTAAATGCTGAAAAATTGGACAATTGGATTAGACAAATTGATGTGTATTGCAGGGTACAGAACATAAACTCAAACAAGAGTAAGATTCAGCTGGCAAGCCTACGCCTAGGAGGCACTGCCTTGGTTTGGTGGGAAGGCAGAACCCAAGCTGATATGAAAAGACATGGCAAGACCATCTCTATCTGGAGTGAATTTGTTGTTGTAATCAAAAAGCAGTTCTATCCATTGGCCTACATGCAACAAGCCATGATGAGTTGGCAAACTCTTCGACAGTTGAAAGGGCAAAGTGTGCAAGGGTATACTCAAGAGTTCATAAAGAGAGCATTGATGTTGGGTATCTCATTAGACTCACCAAAGACTATTTTCAAGTACATTGGTGGTCTACACAGCTACATGAGGCATACCATCCTCATGTTTAATCCCACTAGTATAGATGAGGTATCTGTACAAGCTACTCAGCTAGAGGCTAGAGGAAAGAATCGCAATCCAGAAGTTGGGGGACCATCCCAACCCACTGTAAGCAAGAGCAAGGAGAAAATAAAACAGAAGTGGAAAGCAAGGAAGTCTAACACTGCACAGAAAGCCAAAGCTTCATGCACTCACTATAAAAAGGAGGGGCATGATGATGAGCATTTTTGGATTCTGCATCCAGAGCTAAGACCTAGGAAGTCTGAGGGCAAGAAGAAGAAGACAGCTACAGCTATTCAGAGAGATTTGGGGTCAGACTCGGGAGATGAAACAACTATAGTAGCCACAGGTATAAAAGGTAAAAATTCTGAAGCATCTACTAGTAATTCTGCTCAATCTGTTATTGATGAAGAAAATGAGAGAAAAAGACATGAGCTTTTCCATATTCGAGTTATTTCCAAAAATCAAAAGATTGATACTTTGTTTGATAGTGGCTCACAAGTAAATTTGATTTTTGAAGCAATTGTAAAGAAATTGGGATTAGTAACTACACCTCACAAGAAACCATCCCCATTAGGATGGTTGAATGATAAAGCACAACTACAAGTGACTAGACAGTGCAAACTCAAGTTTTCTTTTGGGTCAGCATTTGTAGATGAGGTTGAGTTAGACATAATTCCTTTGGATATATGTGGAATTGTTTTAGGAAGTCCCTACTTGTATGATAGAAAGGCTATTTTATATAGAGCTGAGAACAAGTATCTACTGGTTAAAGATGGAATCGAATACTTTGTAAGAGCTCATAAGCTCAAGAATAATTATACTCTCATAAACTCAGGACAGATGAAAAGAATGATTAATTCATGCAAACAATTCTTACTAATGGTTGTAAAGGAAAAGAAACCTGATAAAACCAATTTATTTGAGGGCTGTAATTCTAAACAGCAAGCTAATATAGAAAAGGTTGTTTCAGAGTATGATGTCTTGTTTCAAGAACCTAAAGGTCTACCACCCAAAAAGGGAATAGTACATGATATTATTTTGCAGCAAGATGTTCCATTGCCTAACATTGGGATGTACAGGTTGTCTGCTTTAGAGAATGCTGAAATCAAGAAGCAGGTGTAGGAGTTGCTCGAAAAGGGCTTCATTAGGCCTAGCACATCACCATGTGGGTCACCAATCATTTTGGTGAGAAAGAAAGATGGCTCGTGGAGAATGTGCATAGACTACCGAGCATTGAATAAGATAACAATAAAAAATCGTTATCCCCTTCCTTGCATAGATGATCTTCTAGATCAATTAAAAGAAGCTGTTTATTTCACCAAGCTGGATTTGCACAGTGGATACCATCAGGTCAGAGTTGCAGAGCAAGATGCATGGAAGACTACTTTCAAAACAAAGCAGGGATTGTATGAATGGCTAGTTATGCCTTTTGGCTTAACTAATGCTCCTGCTACTTTCATGAGATTAATGAATGATGTACTCAGACCTTTTCTTGATGATTTTGTTATTGTGTATCTAGATGACATTCTAATTTTTAGTAAAACGTGGGAAGAACATTTAAAGCATGTTAAGTAGACATTAGATGTTTTGAAAAGAGAAAAACTTTATGTTAAACTCTCAAAATGTGAATTTGGCAAAACATATCTAAACTACTTGGGTCATATAGTAGGGGGAGGTGAATTGAAAATAGATCCCTCTAAAGTGGCAGTCATTGTGAACTGGCCTAAACCCAGGTCTGCTACAGAAGTGAGAAGCTTCCTAGGAGCAGCACAATATTGGAGGAAGTTCATCTCTAACTTCTCCTCGATTGCAGCTCCCTTACATGCTTTAACAAGATTGAATAAGGTGTTTCAGTGGGGAGGCAAACATCAGAAATCCTTCGACACCTTGAAAGAGAAAATAAATATAGCACCTATACTAGCACTGCTAGATCTGCAAAGACTATTTGAGATCCAAATTGATACCAGTGACTATGCCATGGGTGCAGTGTTGACACAGCACAACAAACCCATATGTTATCATTCTGAGATTTTTAATCCTGCAGTAGTTAACTATCCTACATATGATAAAGAATTGTATGCATTAGTTCAGAGTGTGAAGAAGTGGAAACATTAATTAATGGGCAAAGAGACAGTAATCCATACTGATCATCAGCCACTTCAATATCTACACTCCCAAACTAAGTTGCAACAATCAAGACATTACAGATGGATGGGTTTTCCACAACAGTTTCACTTAGTCATCAGATATAAAAAGGGCATACATAACAAGGTTGCAGACATGTTATCTAGACCCATTATAAATGCATCTACCATACTTAATCATAATTCTGTGCTACATGAAAGCTACATAGAACAATATGCTCAAGATATGAATTTTAAAGATGTATATGCAACTTTGAGTCAAGGCAAAAGAGTAGAAGAATTGGACTATCATATAAAGGACCGACTCTTATATCATTGTGGGAAACTCTACATTCCACAAAGTAAGAGGATAAAGATAATTAGGGAAGCACACACTTCTCTGATATTAGGTCACTTTGGGGTTAGTAAAATAGTTGCACAGCTGCAAAGATTCTTCTATTGGCCAAAAATGAATGAGACAGTTTCTAGATATGTAAGAGGGTGTGCCATGTGTGCTAAAATCAAGCCCAGCAATAGAAAACTAGGCTTGTACACTCCATTTCCAGCTCCTTCTCACCCTTGGGAAAGTGTTTCCATGGATTTTGTTGGAGGACTGCCTAAATCTAGGAAAGGTCATGATTATCTATATGTTGTTGTGGATAGGTTCAGCAAGATGTGTATTTTGATACCTTGTAGTAAACAGATCACAGCTGAACAAGACTGCAAAACTGTTCTTTGAACATGTATGGGTTCATTTTGGATTACCCACTTCCATTGTATCTGATCGAGACACCCGATTTGTGGGGAAGTTTTGGTCTAGTCTGTGGGAACTGATGGACACCAAGCTAAAGAAAAGCACAACTTTTCATCCACAAACAGATGGCCAAACAGAAGTAGTAACAGGACAGTGATCTAGTTACTGAGAGGATATTGCAGTAAACACCCTAAGCTTTGGGATGAACATTTGTGTTATGTGCAACATGCTTACAACAAAGCCAAACACTCTTCTACACAGAGATCTCCTTTTGAGACCTACTTTGGTTTCACACCAAGGTCTCCTTTGGATTTTGTCTTTGGTAAAGATACCATGGTTGATGGACACAGTGATGTGGAGAAGGCAACTAGGTTCATTGAACAGATCCAGGAGATCCATCAGGCAGTACAGGAACAACTAGAAAAGAGTCGGGCCAAGTATAAGCCTAGGCATGATAAGCATCGGATGGAGCATAGTTTTCAAGTTGGAGACCAAGTTTGGCTATATATCAGCAAAGACCGGATGCAAGGTGAAGGTAAAAAGCTAAAGCCTATCAGGTATGGACCTTTTAGGATACTTGAAAATATTGGTGAAAATGCTTTTCGCCTTGATCTACCAGCTTACATGCACATCTACTCAGTCGTAAATGCAGACTGCTTGAGATTGTTTGAACCTTCAATGATTGAGGACCCTGGAGAGAAAAGACAATTGCCTTCTATTGATGACCTGCTACCTGAATACCTCAATGAGTTGTAGTAAGACACAGTGCTAGAAAGGAAGGTGAGGACAACACATAGGGGAGATGTTGAGTACCTCGGGATTGGGCTCAAAGGTTCAAATCCAAGCAGCACAAAGTGGATTGAGATTAGACAAGTGAAGAAACAGTATCCTCACTTAGTCGATGCTTGAAAACCAACTTTTGGTGGTCCAAAAGCTTTTTCAGTGGGGGGGGCCGTGATCCGAATTAGATCCATAGAAAGACTGTCAAAAAAAACATGATTGAATCAGGTCGAACAAATCTCTAAAGAAGTCCAAAACAGCATCAAAAACACCTTGAACTAGTGGCAATGGCAGCCAACGTGGAACAACGAGGACCTCGGTCAAATCACGCTAACCGAGGCCATGGAAACTGTACAGGAGGCCAAAGTAGCCCCTGGGAGCCCCGGAATGGGAAAGGGAAAGGATTTTTGATGCGCAATTAGCGCTTAGTGTTAATCATGCATTTCTAGGTGAACAGGGCCTTGAAGGGGAAACCCAAGCACTCGGTCACATCGGGAGCTAGGAAACCGCAGGCGGAAAAAGCGAAAGATGCTAACGTACAATGGCGGGACCTGCGCACTGGAAAACTAGCAGTATTGATCAGGGCACCCTTGAATGGTAAGAGGTTTTGGACGAAAGCAGAGCGATTCCATACACCGATCGACACTTGGTAGTGGAGGTGAGAGAAAACCACCGTTGATCGCGCGCTATCGGTCGAGAAAGTCAACCACACAAAACGTACGTATGGCGTCGGATCTGGAGGGCTCAGATCGAATGGCTGAGATTGCGCCCAATGGAAAGAAGCAGAATCGACAGGGAATTAAGCCGCGTTCTAAAGGGCTTTGGAATCCATTTGACCGCCACGGTGGAGGAAGAATGCATCCACGGTGTAACTGAAGAAACGAACCGACGAAGCATGCCAGCGCCATTTAGAGGAGGACAAGTGGCCACTCCCTGAGCATTCATGATGACGCCGAACATAGGGAACTCCAAGCGCAGCTGTAGAAGGCAAATCAAAAGGTGGAAGAGGAACCGAACAGGCATAGGGATCGGATGGCTAAAAGCCATTAACAGAGACAGTCGAATCAGTTAGAGTTGAGTAGAGTTCAAGCAACCAAGAGAGACAGTGAACAGTGAACCCTGAGAGGAGGACCGAACACAGAGAACAGTAAAACCAAGCAGAAGAGACAAAGGGCCGAGCTAACGAAAGGCAGCGTCGAGCACCAGAGAGGTTGAAGATTCAAGCCTTCCCATAGAGGAATCTGTCCAGACTGAGCATCACATTCAACTCTTTCCACTATAGACCAAAGGGTCATAGAGCTGGTAGGAAGAAGAAGAGTCTGTGTACTCCAAGTGGCTTGGGGAATCCGAGAACCACCCTACCAAGCAAAATCTACTCCAGGAGAACTCATATTGAGTCCCTGTATTGTAATTTTGCTGCTTGAAGAAACAATAAAACAAGGCCACCACTGAAAGCTAGACCGGAGACGTAGCCCTGGAGAATAGGGTGAACTCCTTACTAAAATTATTTGTGTCTTTGTGTTGCTTACTGTATTTCTCTATTGTCTTTCCATTTTATTGTCTGTGTATTGGCAAACTGATCGATCCGTTGCTTCAATAACACAGAACACACACCAGCACATGAGTCTGTAATACCTTAGTTTAATAAATCTTTAACTGATGTCACTCATAGGGTGAATATCAGATCAAGGGCAGAGGGGCTTATATTTTTCATCTTAGTGTCCCCATTGGTTTCCCTAATGGGGAAGGCACCCTCAACTCTCTCTCTCTATTCCCTTTGTCATTTCGGTTTTCAGCCATTAGCTTAGTAGGAATGGGTTCCTCTTCTTCTTCTTCCCCTGTAGGTTCTTCAAATATGTCAGGTTGCTCACCTAAGGGTTCCTCCAATTCACAGCCACTGAAGAAGAGAGAAGGTTGGCTGTTGGATGTAGTGGGGGTATTTGGAAAAAAATTTCCTAAGTTGTCCCTATTCCTACGAGGCATGAAAGGAAATATTTTTGGGTTGGTTTTGTATTCTTTTTAAAACTTGGAAAGTACTTGCAAAATTGAAATTGTTGATTGAATGAAAATTACTTGAAAGAATGAAAAAGCTACTTGCTGAATTGAAATCCTACTTGCAAAATGGAAAGGAAAGCAGATAATGCAAAATGAAAGAAAGGAAACAACTAGATTACTTTTGCAGAAATAAACTAATGGAAGAATATTGAAGACAAGAAATAGAAGAAAAGAAAGCAGTAATCACATTCTACTCAAACACCTCCTTGGCAATGACACCAAAAAGTGATGAGCACCAGTATTGCAGCAAGGATGCTACAACTCCTGGGCTACCAGCTTTACTTATCAACTCGGGGTTCGTACAAACTTGGAGGTGACAGTGTTGTATGCACAAGTAAAAGTGATGGTTTTTCCTGTTGTCACTGTTCAGCTGGCGAGAGACCACTGGGGTTCCAAGCCAGACTTCTATAGAGTCAGAAGAAGCTTGATTCTTTGATGGAAGAAGGGAAAATCTACTCTAAGAGAGTTACTCTACTGCAGTAATGGAAAAGGCCAACATGTAATGCTAAACCACACCATACCCTAATTAACCATTTAAGAAGCTATGCTAAGCAGAATTTCTAAATCAAAAATAAACAAAAGCTACTATCTAAGTTGCAGAAGTAAAAAGCATCAAACCATACTAATGTGCGAGCAAAGAAACTAAACTAAATCTTTTTTCACTTTTTTGGTTTTTCTAGGAAAAATCAAGTATGCAAACTAATTGTTCTTGTGGATGTGACAGGTGGATGGAAGGTGTTTGAGCATGGCTAGAAGGTTTATGAAGTGATTGGATGGTGTAGAGGGGTCCTAGGAGGCTTTTTGTGACTTCCTATTCACATTAATTTGGCCTCAAAACAGGGTGTTTCAAGAAAACCTAGAGGATGTACTAGAAACCTACAGGATGATCCTGTAGGAATTACAGGAAACCTACAGGATAAAACCGAGAGATAATTGTGAGGTGTTGGGAAGATTAGGAAAGGTGTGTGACGGGCAGAATGGAGTTGTTATGAAACCAGCTCACAAAAATATAGAAAAGATAGATCAACGCCTTAGAAATAAGCCTCTTCGAGGGGGCAACCTCCTGTACATTACAAAAATGAACAATTCTTAGTTGATACAAATGACAAGACCTCCTTTCTATATATAGGAGTCTAAGGGTTCATATTATAATCAAAGCCGACATAACAATAATAATGTAAGGGCATAATAATAACAATAGTGGGCTTATATGGGGCATAATAATAACAATATGGGGACTACATGGGTACAACAATATAATAAGGGGGTTGTACTAATAGCAATAAGGGGTTACACTAATAGTATAGGGACCTAACATGCCCCTCTCCTTCAAAAAGTGTTTTCCTCAATGCTTGAGTAGTTCTTGATGCTCCTGTTTGGAGCAGCGAAACCATAGAATCCAAAGCTCTGATACCAAATGTTATGAAACTAGCTCAAAAAAATATAGAAAAGATAGATCAACGCCTTAGAAATAAGTCTCTTCGAGGGGGCAACCTCCTTTACATTACACAAATGAACAATTCCTAGATGATACAAATGACAAGACCTCCTTTCTATATATAGAGTCTAAGGGGTGTTAATATAATCAGAGCCGACATAACAATAATAATGTAAGGGCACAATAATAACAATAGTGGGCTTCTATGGGGCACAATAATAACAATATGGGGACTACATGGGTACAACAATATAATAAGGGGGTTGTACAAATAACAAAAAGGGGAAACCATCTCACAAAAAGATAGAAAAGATAGATGAACGCCTTAGAAATAAGCCTCTTCGAGGGGGAAACCTCCTTTACATTACACAAATGAACAATTCTTGGATGATACAAATGAAAAGACTTCCTTTCTATATATAGGAGTCTAAGGGGTCATAATATAATCAGAGCCGACATAACAATAATAATGTAAGGGCATAATAATAACAATAGTGGGCTTTTATGGGGCACAATCATAACAATATGGGGACTACATGGGCACAACAATATAATAAGGGGGTTGTACTAATAACAATAAGGGGTTACACTAGTAGTATAGGGACCTAACATGCCCCTCTCCTTCAAAAAGTGTTGTCCTCAACGCTTGAGTAGTTCTTGATGCTCCTGTTTGGAGCATCGAAACCCTAGAATCCAAAGCTTTGATACCAAATTTTATGAAACCAGCTCACAAAAAGATAGAAAAAATACATCAACGCCTTAGAAATAAGCCTCTTCGAAGGGGCAACCTCCTTTACATTACACAAATGAAAAATTCTTAGATGATACAAATGACAAGACCTCCTTTCTATATATAGGAGTCTATGGGGTCTTAATATAATCAGAGCTGACATAACAATAATAATGTAAGGGCACAATAATAACAATAGTGGGCTTCTATGGGGCACAATAATAATAATATGGGCACTACATGGGTACAACAATATAATAAGGGGGTTGTACTAATAACAATAAGGGGAAATCATCTCACAAAAAGATAGAAAAGATAGATCAACACCTTAGAAATAAGCCTCTTCGAGGGGGCAACCTCATTTACATTACACAAATGAACAATTCTTAGATGATACAAATGACAAGACCTCCTTTCAATATATAGGAGTCTAAGGGGTCATAATATAATCAGAGCCGACATAACAATAATAATGTAAGGGCACAATAAGAACAATAGTGGGCTTCTATGGGGCACAATAATAACAATATGGGGACTACATGGGTACAACAATATAATAAGGGAGTTGTACTAATAATAATAAGGGGTTAAACTAGTAGTATAGGGGCCTAACATGCTCCTCCTTCAAAAAGTGTTGTCCTCAATGCTTGAGTAGTTCTTGATGCTTCTGTATAAAATTCTTGTCCTCCCATGTGGAATCTTCAGCGGGTAAGTTCTTCCACTTGATGAGATACTCTGAAATAGATCGATTTCGTAGCTGTCGTGTTATTATTTCTGTGACTGCTCCAGATTCCAATATGATTTTTCCTTCCTCTTCAAGTTCTCGCAATATTGTTTAAATTGGGATATTCTGCAACTTTTGAATGAGTGGCCACACTTCTTTGTCCTTCTTCCATTCATCCCTTGCTTCATTTATCCAATCTGGTTGGATAACAGAAATAGCACAAAACAATGCTTCCACATCCTCATCCTTTCTTGAGAGTGCATGTGCAACAAAAATTTTCTTCCCTTTTCTGTAGATGATGTCAAAGTCATAACCCAACATATTTGTGGCCCATAGTTTCTATTCTTCTAAAAATAATATTTGTTCTAAAAAGTATTTAAGACTATCATGATCCATTTTTACCTTGAAGTGTCTTCCCATTGGGTAAGGTCGCCATTTCTTAGGTTCATGTAGTATTGCCAACATTTCCTTCTCATAAATAGCTTGCTTGAGATGTAGTCGTAAAAATACCCAATCACCTACATCAAAACTTTTTTCACAGCGATGTTGATCTACCTGTTGTTTCATTCAATTCTGCACCAAAGTGGTGTTATGCTTTAAAAGTTGGATAAATTGTTGTTGATGCTCGGTGTGATCTTTCACTCCTTAAACCTTTTTCTTCTTGACATGTCCTTCTATCTTGAGAGTTTGAGGAGTGGTAATTTCTTCCAATGCTTTACAAGATATTGTCGGATTCATTTCTTGATGCTCGATGTGATCTTTCACTTCTAGAACATTTTTCTTCTTGATATGTCCTTCTATCTTGATAGTTTGAGGAGTAGTAATTCCAGCCAATGCATTACAAGATATGGTTGTATTCATTTCTTCTTTCTCGATGTGATCTTTCACTTCTTGAACCTTTTTCTTCTCGATATATCCTTCTATCTTGAGAGTTTGAGTGGTAATTCTTGCCAATGCTTTACAAGATATGGTCGGATTCATTTCTTCTTTCTCTGGGGTTGGTTCTTGGTGTATATCCTCTTCTTTTGATGTTTCTTAATCATTTTCTTCCTTCTGCTCATAATCTATGTAAAATAATTTCTTCTCAGCACACTTATGACCTTTAGTTCATTTTCTATCACAATTGTAACAAAGCCCTATTTCTCTTTTTTCTTCCAATCGTTGTGGTGTCACCCTTGTAGGTTGTGGAAGGCTAGGAGAAGCAACACTTCGATGTTTATAGTTGTGAGGGGTAGAATTCCTTGTTTCCGTAATTTTGCTTTCCACTTTTCTTGCCAACCTGAATGCCTTCTCCAATGAATCAGGTTCCCAAAGACAAACCTCATGTTGAATGTTATCCTTTGAAGTCCCTATGGAGACATCAATCATCTGTTTCTCTGGAATATCATTTTCCCTTATATTTAATTTTTGAAACTCCTCAATGTGCTCTGCCATTGAACAATTTTGTTTGAGATTTATCAATTGGCTAAAGAAGGTGTTTCTCTTTGTATCCTCATAATGTGCTATCATTTCCTCCATGAAAATTGACCACGTGACAAGTGGTTTACGAGAACAAAGCCCTTTATACCATAAAAATTGATTCGGTTCTAAATAATTAGATGCAATACATACCTTTTGTAACAGTGGTACACCGTGTAGATCAAAATATTTATCCATCTGTAGTATCCAATTTATCGGATCCTTGCCATCAAATTTCCTCATCTCGCTTTTTCTTGATTTTAGGAGCTCGATCTTGAAACGACTATAACTCTGTAATTTCGGATATTCCAGTTCTGAAATCATGATCTGCAGTAGTCCTCTGTGTCCTCTTTCCAATGCCACTAGTCTGATAGAAATTGGATTCTCCAAGAAAGCGTTATGCATAATCTCCCAAGATGACCTGATTATACACATTTTCATAATAGCGAACTTGTATGACATGCCACGTGTCACTGTTTTGACCTTTGGATCGAAAAAATACACACAAAAGACTATAATCTGTCCTCTTTTTGTAACTACTTACGAAATTTCAATCTGATGCTCACAACGAAAGTTATGACGATTTTCCCAAGGTCACTTGTTTAAGATGTAATTCGGGAGTCTGCAAAAAGCCTAACTTCCTTAGATCATATATCCGAAACTATAGCGAGACAAGATCTGAAATTCAGACCCGACGTTCAGACCAATTTCTTCTCAAATGGGTTTTTGTTTTAGGTTTTGAAACTTTGTAGCGAAAACGTTATAGCGCAAATTCCATGATGACCTGTTTTAGATGAAATTCTGGAGCTTGCAAAAACCCTAACTTCCTCATATCATATCGCCGAAAATATAGCAAGACAAGATCTGAAATTTGGATGCGTGGTTCAGCAAGAGTTCTTCTCAAATGGGTTTTTTTTTAGCTTATGAAACGTCGCAGAAAAAAAGGTATAGTGAAAATACCACGATGACCTATTTGGAGCAGCGAAACCCTAGAATCCAAAGCTTTGATACCAAATGTTATGAAACTAGCTCACAAAAATATAGAAAAGATAGATGAACACCTTAGAAATAAGCCTCTTCGAGGGGGCAACCTCCTTTACATTACACAAATGAAAAATTCTTGGATGATACAAATGAAAAGACTTCCTTTCTATATATAGGAGTCTAAGGGGTCATAATATAATCAGAGCCGACATAACAATAATAATGTAAGGGCATAATAATAATAATAGTGGGCTTTTATGGGGCACAATAATAACAATATGGGGACTACATGGGCACAACAATATAATAAGGGGGTTGTACTAATAACAATAAGGGCTACACTAGTAGTATAGGGACCTAACATGCCCCTCTCCTTCAAAAAGTGTTGTCCTCAATGCTTGAGTAGTTCTTGATGCTCCTGTTTGGAGCAGCGAAACCCTAGAATCCAAAGCTCTAATACCAAATTTTATGAAACTAGCCCACAAAAAGATAGAAAAGATAGATCAACGCCTTAGAAATAAGCCTCTTCGAGGGGGCAACCTCATTTACATTACACAAATGAACAATTCTTAGATGATACAAATGACAAGACCTCCTTTCTATATATAGGAGTCTAAGGGGTCTTAACATAATCAGAGCCAACATAACAATAATAATGTAAGGGCACAATAATAACAATATGGGGACTACATGGGTACAACAATATAATAAGGGGGTTGTACTAATAACAATAAGTGGTTACACTAGTAGTATAGGGGCCTAACAAGAGTGTTAGAAGGTCTAGGTGCACTCAGGAGTCAATATCCAAGATAAGGGATGGCTAGATTCACTCAATGTGTTTAGGAGAATTTCAATGAAAAATGATGAAAAACTAGTGGGGGTGGTGGTGAAACAAGGGATGGCTAAGTTGGATGAAGTGGAAGGTGGCTGCTGGTTATGAAGTCTTTGTCTCCTCCTGAAGTACCTGCTCTGCATAAAACATGTGTGTCTTCCAAAAAGCACTATGCAACAAGATACATTTTCATAAACTAGAAAAGCATGAATCAACTGCCTATATTATGCATGAAGAAAGTTGCTAAAGGGAATGAAAGCATGAGTGAGATCTTATTGCAGAAATGGATATGGAAAAAGATGACAACGAAATCTGCCTTTCAACATTAACCAACTACTGAATTAAAGACAACAAACTCCAAAGCTCATAAAAGAACTAGAAATCTGTGTTTTTGGGGCTGCTAAAGGGTCCCTTCCTCAAGTCATGGTCCCAGAGGGAGGAAGTGAGGCTGAGACACCTGCTAACAACCTTGTGGTGATCCTTTTTCTCCTTGCTAACCTACTACATGAAAGAAGGCACAAATGGAAGAAAACTATCACACAACCAATCTAATCTACACTACTTGTAATGGAAATGCATCTACTAAGCAAATTAATAATTAAGCTATGAATATACACTAAGCATACATGTACAATAAAGAGGATCCTTGGCTGCTAGGGTTGGGCCCTAACCCAATATCTTCAACCCTCTGAGTTAACTCAGTGGTGGCTCAGAACAAAACTCATTCTTATTACCAAAACAATAGATTACATCAAAAGAACTATCACAAGTCTTGCAGCTCGAAAATAGAGTAGAGTTTTATAATCAAAATTTGAATCCTACTGAGGTCCTAGGCCTCTCTGCTTATACATCTGAAGTAGCCAATGACTTCCTTAAAATTAGGGAGGCTCGGCTCCCAAACTCGAGATAAACTAGTGCTTTGTGTTTCACTTGCTCGGTTGCCTTCTAGTCCTCATGATTTGGTTGTTTGCACTCCAAGATAATGGAGGAATATTTGAATGGAGGGGTAGTAAATGAGGAGGATTTACCTCCTATAATCCCTCTCCCTTGTCCCATTTAAGTTTTGACCTTGGTCTTTGCCAAAATTCCTTGCTTTTCTCCTTTAATCCTGCATAAAATGCACATTAGACCACAAAGAAAAATATCCAACTCTAACTCGTCTCATAAACAAAATATAATCAAAAGTATCCAAAAAGTTATGAGAGTAGTTGGTTTGACTAAGCTAGGAGGTGAATTAAGGCCCATATAATTATCGAATGATGAGGCTCATTAGATATGTCGTTGGGCTCTCACTCGTAGAGAGCGCCTACATTTTGTTGGGTTTAGGGGCACAGAGGAATTCTTTCTTTTCAGTATCCTTCTCCAACCTAGGGTTCTTGGCCCTTGTTTCTCTATTACTGTGTTTTCTGGAGGTGGAGCCAAAGTAGGATTTACAACATTGTCCTAGGTTAACTGCTGCTGGGCTAGTCCATTCATGATAATCAATTTAATCAATCCATGATGACTGATTACTTTGTGTGGGTCCTTATCTATCCTAACTCGACAGGTGACATCATGTAATAGGGAATTCAAATAAAACAGAAAATTAACTGAAATTTTCTATTTTAAAATGGCTAGAATTTTCAGTTAGCGAGGCTTTACCACATCGTGTCGACCATCGCAAGTAATGTACCTTTGCACGATGATGACCAATTCTTGCCACAATTGCCTTAATGCCGAAGGATGAATCCCTTTTCCTGTTCGCACCAGTTGCTCGCCTGGATCCTGGAATACTTCAACCGCATTGTGCAGAAGGACGTGTTTTTCTGTCCATTTCATCCCCTCTGCTGGAAGTCCAGTGACTTCAGCTATGACCACTTCAGAGACTGTTATACTTCTACCTCTTACCACTGTGTTGTCGTTCTACAAATTCTGCAGAAATTCCAACGTCAGCTCCTCATGAAATCCCTGCAATCTATTCAGATATTGCAGCCATCCTACATGCTCGAGAACTTCCATAGCCTGGTCTGATACCTTGAGTACTGAGGGCTCATTTCAGATAGCTCTTCCTCCCATGGCTATTGTACCTATGACTAGTTCACTTGTATGCTATTGTTTTACACTTATGCAATTCAGAACAGCATCATAGAACATTAGATCAATTAACAGAGAAATAACGATGTTTTGAGAATTAATGTCATATTTAGTTAAGTCATTTGTCCCGTCAACCACATTTAACGCCAGATCATGAGTCTGCATGTCAGACATAATGGTTGTCATCCTTTCCCCAATCAGAAATACTTGCTAATTATTATGCATTCATAATCATCATGCAGTCTATACCTGGAAATTAATTCAAATGATTATCACACATTTATCCATAATTTTCACTCATGTCATTCATATGCAGCCATTCCCCCTCTGACGAGAAAAGGGCGTCCACATCCTTTAAGCATGTGAAAATCAAGCGAAAGCATTGACAATTCATAAATGCCAACAACCAATCCAAAAAACGGTGTGCTAATCAGTAAGGCAATTAAAGCAATACATGTCATTAGATGTGAAATGGTCGAGAAAAAATTAAAACAAAGATTTTAATTCATTATGACAAAATATTTTCACCGTAAGCAGTATTAATAACAAAGGCATAATCGGCAGTATGTAGTAATGACTGTCATAAAATGATTCGACAATTAAAATATGATGAATATATAACATAAGTTACCATGCAGTTTGGCTTGGAAGAGTGTTGTTCAAATGGGAAATTCCCTTTGGAAAAAAATCCATAGGTGGTAATAGATAGAAATCATTTGGCAGTGTAAGATGATACTCCCATACCACAAGCAGAGCCGTTGTTGCCGGCATGCATTCATAGCCTCGATAAGGTTGCTTTTTAACCCCACAAATGAGCCAGAGTCCTCCTTTTAGTGTAGAAATGGTTCTTCTTTGCTTGGCATAAAGAGACCACTATGCTAGCATGGTGACCAAATGACCATATTGCTATTCACCAGGATATAACAAGTGATCAGGCTGGCTCATGATGAGACCCCCTGTCCTTCTGATAGTTTTAATCATCAAGAAGGTCATTACCTTGGTTTGGTGGCCAAATTGGAATATCCCCTGTTACATCCTTATGAGCATGGTAGGTTGGCTCGAGATGAGACCCCCTATCCTCTTTAAGAGAATGTTTGATGCATTTTCATATTTCATTATTTCCATTTTTAATTTTGAAATTTTTATTGTAACAAGAGGGAGGCTCATTTTCTCCTTAAGAGTCAGGGATGGTGTAAGAAGTAAAAATATTCCAATGAAGGTTTATACTCTTACCCCCATATCATCGTATCAATGGGATTTATCCATTTGAAAGTATAAGCATAAGCCAACATGGTTTGAAAATAGTGAATCATTTTATGATGTGTCCAAAGAAGAGATGTTCAGCCAGTCATTATAAAGATACACCGTATTAGCTGTTGAATGAAGATAACCATCAAAAGGATTCATAGGTCATAATGATATTATCATTACTGTTTTTTTGCTTATATTAGGCACAAATCCATTCAAATGGTGTTTATTCAAAACATAAAATAAAGATGGCACAATGGTCAGCAATTAAAGAATTCACAGTTTGTCCTATTTAGAAAAAAAACAAAGGTATGGTTCAATGGTCTGAACAACAATCATTCAATCTATTGAATGGAAAAAAAGAAAAACATGCAAAAGTGCTGTTCAATCAATTGAACAACAATCGTTCAATCATTTGAACAACAAAAATTAAAAGAAAAACACGCAAAAGTGTTGTTCAATCGATTGAACAGTAATCTTTCAATCGTTTGAACAACAAAAATTAAAAGAAAAACAAGCAAAAGTGATGTTCAATAGATTGAACAACAATTGTTCAATCGTTTGAACAACAAAAATCACAAAAAAAAAATGTAAAAGTGTTGTTCAATTGATTGAACAACAATTTGTTCAATTGTTTGAACAACAAAAAGAAAACTAAAAGTGGTGTTCACTCGATTGAATAGCAATCATTCAATCTTTTGAACAGCAAAAAAGAGAAACACACAAAAGTGTTGTTCAATCGATTGAGAGGTAATCGTTCAATCGTTTGAACAACAAAAATTCCAAAAATGTAAAAGTGTTGTTCAATCAATTGAACAGCAATTTGTTCAATCATTTGAACAGCAAAAAGTGAAACACACAAAAATGTTGTTCAATCAATTGAACATCAATTGTTCAATCGTCTGAACATAAAAAAGAGAAACACACAAAAGTGTTGTTCAATCGATTGAACGGCAATCGTTCAATCATTTGAACAACAAAAATCACAAAATGTAAAAGTGTTGTTCAATCTATTTAACAACAATTTGTTCAATCGTTTGAACAACAAAAATCATGAAAATGTAAAAGTGTTGTTCAATCAATTGAACAACAATTTGTTCAATCGATTGAACAACAATTTGTTCAATCGTTTGAAGAGAAAAAATGCAAATGATAAAGTGATGTTCAATCGTTTGAACAATGAAAACCAAAGACGTAAAAGTGTTTTTCAGTCGATTGAATAGCAAGAAACAAAAATAAAAGTGCTCTTAAATCGATTGAACAACAATCATTCAACCATTTGAACAGCAAAAATTACAAATGTAACAACAACTGTTCAATCAATTGAATAACACTTATCAAGCATTCAAAAAAATCCTCATATTTACATGGTGATGCCTAATCTAAATTGCAACCAATCAAGGATAATATATACATTATTTAAAATTTAAAGAAATCTCAATTTTTTTAAATAAAAGTTGTTGGGTCATCACTCCCTGCAGCTAAGATTTGCATGGAGGGGTCCTCGCGTACCTGCTCGCAGAAAGACTCCTTGGTGAGCGATTTATGATAGAGATGCACTTGATTCCCATTCACCTTAAAATAATGGCCAGATCCATCAATGGTAATCAAGGTAAGAGTACCATTGTTATTGTTAAACACACACATGACAGAGACAAAATAGGAATGATAAACATGAGATTACATTTATTATTGACAATGATATACATTTATAGTACATTCGTGTGACCATTGGGTTCCACATCCCAATGTCTCTTGGACTCTCATGGCTATTCGCATTCTACACCAATCCATAGAGGATTAGGTGTCCAACATCCCCCCCCCCCAAATCCGAAGGGTTATGTATGAGTCCAAGAAGAGAACTGTAATACAAAATGTGCAAAAATGCATGGAAACGCTAGGTAGAATGTGCTCTCTGAAATGTTGGTATAAAGGGCAGTGGTTTAAGGATGACCACCAACACTTGAACGCTTAGTGCAGCTCCCAGAAACCTTCCAAGTCTGGCATGAAGCTTAGGTCTTCTGCTAGAGGAAGAGCTCCTAATGTTTTGAAGATGGAAACCTTCAACCATGAAAGGGAGGTCTCACCCAGCATAAAAGGGAGAACCTCAACCTGAAAAGGGAGGTCTCATCCTGTGATGGTTTAAGGATGACCAACAACTCTGGAATGCTTAATGCAATTCCTAGAACTCTTCCGAAACTCAAAATAAGCTGAAGTCTTCTGCTAGAGGAAGTGTCCCCAATTCTTTGAAGAGGTATCACTGACTGAAGGCATGCTCAGGGGCATCTTTGTCTCTGGCTACAACTCTGAATCTAGTATGGCAGGTTGTGGCTTAGGCTCGCTTGATGTGGCTTTGAAGCTTGTAGATGACCATCATTTCCCCCCTATCAGATACAAGGTGAGATGATGGAGAAAACTCAACTGCAAGATTGTTCAATACTCTAGAACAAGTTCGGACATATGACTAAAATATCTTCTTGGTTGTTGATGCCCATTGCCAAGAACGATCCATCCAAGATGAATCTTTGTTCTTGCAATAGGCTTGTTTCTGAAGCATCTGTGTGAAGAATGGGTGGTTTTATGATAGTGCTCACATGGATGAAGATCAAAACAATGATCTTTCATATGGCCAACTCGGTCACAGTGTTGGCATTTCACAATCTTTTGTTGTTGCTGTGGAAGAGGAGTAGAATCTGGAACAGCTGAAGGTGAACTGTCATGAAGAAATCCAACACTCTTAAACTGAATGGGCTTTGAGTAATCTGGAATATGAAAGGAAACCTCCTTATCATATCCAAGACCTGTTATGTGCTTGTTATGGACAAGCTCTTCCCAAGGTCTGATGATGGGCTTGAGAAGTGCAGATTGAATTTCTGCATCTGCATGTAATTGTGATGCTTCATTGGGTACTGGATCTGAATCAATTTGTTTCTTATGGGAGTCTGTTTCAATGTTCTGAACAGAAACAGGTTCAGAATGTTGACTCCACTACTGTAATTCTTCTTGCTGAAGTTGAGATTCAAGTTCCAAAAATTCTACCTTTTCCTGTGTATGCTGCAGACAAGTTTGAATATCAACAAGAGTGGTTTTGTTGATTTCAATTGTGTTGTCATTGGTGGACACGATTAGAGTTCCTAATAACTCCAATAATCCATGAATTTTTGTCATTATTCAAACAATTCAAGTCAATAAATGACCACAAATGCAATATTTTTCAAAATTAAATGTGCCTAATTATAATAGGGAAATCCTTGAAGCTATACTTCTTTCTGGTTGCTGGTAATATTCAACAAATTTTAAAAGTACATCCAAGCTCTCATGTGAATAAACTACACCATCCACATCACTGTCATCTACCCGGGTTCTGTTTTCTCTTCAATTTCTTCAAATTTCAACGAGCATTTTATGTCTAACAATCACGATCTCACTGTTAAAGCTAAAGATCCAACAACTTCAATGGTGCAAAAATGTCGTGGGGCCCGAGTAGATAGCTGGGTGTTGTTCGAATAAGCAAATCACAACCTATTTCTTCTGAATCAAATGGGACGACTTCAAGCTTCAACTCGTCAGCCTTTAGTGTATGCTTCAATATTCATTTTCTTTATCATCGACGGAGGTAGCAGGTCAACCTTTCTTGTATGCTTAAACCCAAACCATAATTCTGCAATGGGCATGTATCAGACGGTATCTCTATCCACTTGATTTGCATACCAATGTACCAATTTTGTATGCTTTCATGTCTAGTTATGATGAAAATCTAACTTATGCGCTCGATTTGTTTGGAGTCGACACCCACAAACAGATCATCCAACAGGCATAAGTTGACAGAGCGAGTTGTTAAAATGCTTCGCGTATTTGAAGTTGGGAGGAGGAATCCTCATGGGTCCTACTACTCAGCGGTGGCATCAGCTCCTCCTCCTAAATATGGTCAACTGTGCAAGGCCTTATTCGTCCTGCAAGACACCGCAGATAAAATTTTCGACACTATTTCACACAAGGTTATAGCTGAGTACCAGTGCCTCAAGGGTTTTTTCCAGCAGAATCGATACTGCCAAGGTCCAAGTTGATGCTATTTTAGGCACAAAGCGTGCGAATCCAGTTCAAGATATCCTTCAATGTCCTCTGATGTAGAAGATTTTCATGCAGTTTTTGGTGATAAATTTGGAGGAGTTCACACTGACTTTCCTTTGGTAACCTTGTCGTTGAATGGAGGACTTAGTCGAGAATCTAATGAAGATGGAACTCTGGAACTTTTTCGTTTTTTTCTTCAGAAACAAGCCATGAGTATCTCTCTAATGATAAATTCCATCAAATATAGATTCAGTGACAAAGATGCTCCTTTTCAATTCAAATGAACTACCATATCACACGTCTATGACAGTGGATAACCTCGATGTAGGAGATCCCTTCATTGAAAAGTGCAAAGAGCTAAAGCAGATCCCTTTGCCTCCACCACCTGAAAGTGTGCTTCAAGGAAGCACATTGTCATCCTCAAAGCCAGAAGATTTTATCTTTAGACCTATACATCAGCAAGTTCCATCTTTCATTTTACCAAGAAATTCAGTCTGACACACTTGGAGCAGCTAACATGCGTTGGGAAATATAGATAAATGCTTGTGAATATAGGGAAACTCTCATCTAAAACTAACACACAAATTTCTCTGTCTTGTTTTCTGTCCCAAGCAGTTATTCCTTTGCCTCAATTTTGCCTCATTCAGAGTCGAGCAGAGGAGCAAATGGTGCCAACTCCACGGTGGAATATGTAACACTGCAATGGTGTGGAAGTGTTCTAGATAGTGGTTTAATGACTGGTGGTATCAGCAATGTATGGAGTTACGACTGGTGTTATGATACTATAACTGCAACAATACCATTGTTGATAGACTGTAAAACTGGAGTGAGGAGGAGGCGGTGTAATAACCACCAGAGGATGTATTACGGTATAGTGGTATAGTGGAGAGCGGAGTTGCATCTGCAATTTCTTCAACTGGAATCTTTAATTGACAGTTATTATTTTTTTGAAGCAAGAAAATTTCTAAACAAGAATTTGTGGGTGGAATCTCCCATTTCTGACCAAGAATCAAAGGACGAAACAAGATGCAATAAATGTTAAATGTATTTTATTCAAATTTATGAATTCCATGGCTGTTTGATCAAATCCTACGCAGCTCCGAAGAGGATTCTAGAAATCATGAACGTTCCAGGACTTCCACGAGAGAAAGTTGCAAGCCATTTGCAGAAATACCTACTGTACTTGAAGCGTTTGAGTGGAAGTATCCCGCAGCCATGCGCAGTAGCCTCATTTCACGCTGCCAGAGATGGCAAATTCAGTGGCACCAAGCAAATCCGAAAGCGTGGTAAACCTACTCCTTCATCTTCATCGTCATCAAGCTCATCCTCTGCTCTGAAAACATCTCCTTTGCGTCGCCCAACTCAGCCAATGATGAGATCTAACAATAGCCAATGTATATACCAGGATTTAGCAGTGCAAAGACCCAAATTTAGGTCTTGCGTTCTGATAGGTGCAGATTTCTGAGAGTCTCGATAACGCCAAGGTCTGGAAACAAGCACACAGAGAATGGCCACGAAAAATAGTGGCTCAAATGTGAGCAGGGCAGGAGATCGCCCGCTCTGATACCATGTTAAACACACACATGGCAGAGACAAAATAGGAAGGATAAACATGAGATTACATTTATTATTGACAATGATATACATTTATAGTACATTCATGTGACCATTGGGTTCCACATCCCAAGGTCTCTTGGACTCTCATGGTTGTTCACATTCTACACCAACCCATAGAGGATTAAGTTTCCAACAGTTATGCACTTCTTGAACCTCATAAGGGTTGAGCCATCCTATTTGCAATTTACCCAAAAAATCTTGGAATCTGGAGTCATAAAGGAGTGCCCAATCCCTTTTTTGAAACATTTACTTCTTGATAAGGCTATCATGCCATTTTTCCCTTTTTTGTTGAATAATTGTAGTCTGTTGCAAAGCAATCAGTCGAGCCTCATCTAGTTCATTGATCTACTAGAGTCGCTTGGTTTGGGCTTCTGTTAGATCCAGCCCCACTTCCTTCTCTGTTCTTAGAGTCTTTATTTCGAATTCGATAGGAAAAATAGGTTCTTTGCTGAACACGAGCTATTATGGAGAGTATCCAATAGTATTCCTCTAAGTTGTGTGATAGGCCCACAAGGCCTCTAGAAGTCTAGTAGTCCAGTCTCATCAGTGTGTTGATACTGTCATGGTTAGAATCCCTTCAATGACTTTATTGGTGCTTTCTACCATCTCGTTCGCCTGTGGGTGATATAGGGAAGTGATCCTGTGTGTAATATGATGGTTTCTGAGAGTGGCAGTAATCTTGTACCCTACGAATTACCCTCCCCCATCTATGATCACTTCTCACGGTAAACCATACTGCAGAAATAGCCCAAAAACGAAGTTAATCACAGCTTCCTCCGTGGCTCTTGGTAAATCTATTGTTTCCACCCATTTCCTCACATAATCCATGGTAACCAGTATGTAAGCCTTCTGATTGGATGGCATATGGAATGGGCCAACAAAGTCCAATACCCATCTCTCGAAGGGTTCTATGACTAATTGGGGTTGCAGAGGCATTTCATCAGATTGGCCAGGCCTGCCCATCCTTTGGTAGCTATCACATGCCTGGACATATTTCTTAGCATCCTTAATAATAGTGGGCCAATAATAGCCCATTGGTAATACATTATGCCATGTCCTATGATTTGCGAAGTGTCCCCCGCAGGGCTCATCATGGAAACCTTTTAGAATACACATGTCGGTCCCTGTGTGAAAAATATATCTACCTATCCAAGAGAATCGGGGACTATGTTGAACAATCTGTTTCCTCTCTCTTGTCATCAAATGCCTCGGTAGCTTCCCTACTGCCAGATAATTTGCCACATCTATGTACCATGGCGTCTTGAATGCTACGACAAATAGATGTTCATTTGGAAATTGGTCATCTACTACAAGTGGATCATTCACCTTTGGAATTCGAGATAGAAAATCAACAACTGGGTTTTCCTTCCCTGGACGATCCTTGATAGTAATGTCGAACTCCTGCAAAAGCAATAGCCACCGTGTCACTCGACCATTTGTGATAGGTTTATTAGTTAGATACCGAATGGCAGAGTGATCAGTATACAGAAAGACTTGGTAGCTAGTTATATAATGTCTAAACTTGTTTATTGCATAAATAACAGCTAAGAATTATTTTTCTATTACTGTATAATTAAGTTCTGCATAAGTAAGATTTTTTCTATTATAATATATAGCATAAGGTTTACTGTCCTCCTCCTGGCCAAGGACAGTGCCTATAGCTACATCTGATGCATCCATGGATATGTGAAAAGGAAGCTCCCAGTTTGGTCCACGTAACACTAGTGCTATTGAGACTGGTTTCTTTAGACCTGTAAAAGTTGTGTCACATTTGTTAGACCATTTGAAATCAACATTTCCAGTTAAATCATATAAAGGCGTAGCGATCTGTGAAAAGTTTTTAATAAACCTACAATAATAGCCTGCATATCCCAAGAAGCTACGTACATCTGTCTGAGTGTAGGGAGTAGGTAGTAAAAGAATTACTTGAATTCTTGTTGGATCTACCTGTATCCCTGCTGCAGAGATATAATGCCCCAATATTACGTCCTCGGTCATCATCATGTGACACTTGACATTGCTTAAACATAACCTGGTAGAAATGCATCGTTCTAAAAAAATTTCTAATGTTTGCAATGCTTGGTCGAGGTCATCCCCATATGGAGTAAAGTCATCCATATACAACTCAATTCCTTCATTTATCAAATCATCAAAAATGCTGAGTATATCTCTCTGGAATGTAGCCAGGGAATTACACAAGTGTGGTGAAGTAAAATTATGAGTCCAGACACAAACAATTCCTCTAGCCCGATAATGGGTCTAGCCACAAATGATACATTGTATGGAAGATTTCCTTAGGTTAGAACCAATTAAGAGGGCCTACTTCTTAGTATGCTTACCCTGTTTGGTTATGACCTTTCTTTCTCACTACAGCTATTTCCCATTTCCTTCTTCAAACACCTGAAACAAGTAAACAACAGCAAACAACAACCGTGATAATAAACAAATTGTAATTCAACCTACTTAACAAGTTAAGAAGCATTAAGACATAAACATGTAATATGACATATTATGTAGGAAATCAATCGATAGTTGCATTATATTAAATCAAGAAGAGGTTACAACTGTTGTCTTGACGTTGCTATTCTCCCTTGACAAATCTGAGTTCCCACGCTCTTCCGTCATCATTCCATGATGGCCTCAACAACAGCAATCTCAAGGCTCTTCCCTTTAGTCTTCACACTAAACCAAATTCACATTTCTCCCTCACACAACTAGAAGGCTATAACTTGGATACTTAAAGCTCAAAACTTCAACCAAAGTATAATTAGAACTAGCACACACACACAATATCACTAAACACTATCTTGTGCTTGGGAAAAATGGAGGTTTATATAGGAGAGATGGCTCCTCTTCTCATGGGAGAAGGTCTTATCTTTTGAGGTAGTTCCATCCTAATAGGGGAAAGGAGCTCAAACTAAACTCTTCAACTCCATCTGGCCTAACCATCTACCAGACTTCTGTTACAAAGCTTCTAGAGCTGGAAGCTTCGGCTCTATTTATAAAAACCTTCCAAAACAGGACTAGCGTGACCAAAAAACTGCTTAGTTGCTCTGATCGGTGCTAGGGACAGTTTTAATCCCTGCATATCGACATGGGTAGGACACTGCTCATTACCACCACTCTTCTAAACTAGGAAAAACAGAAGATTCTTGGGAAATTATGTAAAGGGGAATTGATCTTCTCATGAAGAGGAACATAATGGGATTTTATTCATGATGGGAAAGAATATAAGGGTCACTGTAGAGGTCCTCCAGGATCAAGGAATGGGGAGTATAGGGATAGTGACAAGATGTTGTGTAATAGATTCCCCATAAAGCGTGAAGGTCGAACTAGAGTGAGGGGTGAAATGCTTTATGAATCAGTGCGGGGAACCGGAGTCTACCTTTGGGGAACCTGCAAGCAAGTACAGATACATATACATAACTGAAATCTCTATCAAATGATACATGAATCATGGTATGGATGCAACCATCCATAGAATGATCATGTAAATGGATCTAGGTATGGGAGCAACCATCTGATAGAGAGGATAGTATCGAAACCAAGGTATGGTCACAGTCATCCATCTATAAGAGACATCACCTCACCTTGCAACCTGGACTTTTGTAATCTGAGTCACATCACCTTGTAACCTGGACTTTTGTAATCATGTCACATCACCTTGCAACCTGGACTTTTGTAATCTGAGTCTAGGGTCTTGCGCTCCAACACGACTCGATCAAAGTACAAATTCTAACATGTGAATATATGTGTTGACATCGAACATGCTAGAAAATCGCTTGATTACTAGTCAATGATGTATACTATTAACAAGCGCGGGAGAAACCACCAATAATGACAATGGTCCTCAAGGTACTATCAGCACAATTCACGGAATGTGAATAAAGGAACTGAATTCGAACACCCGTGAAATCACCTGATCAAAAGCCAATGATGTGAACTTGTTGTCGAATGCGAAGAACTTGCCATTAGGGCATGCAAGCTCTAAGGTACTGGAAAGGAGTCCCTTGGTCAACATCTTGGATAATGAGCTGAAGTTGATAAGAAGTGACCATGTTGAAGGAGGGCCATGATGTACCCCACATCATCGACACAAGACAAAGGGATGCAAAATGATTGTGGGATGATACAGAGAATCAGAGATAAGTGTAACTGTAGAAGGACAACTCTTGAACATATCGGCGACATGACTCGGAGTTTGGCAGCTTTTGGATCCATAGGATCAGTGGTCATGATGACGTGAAAGAGATCAAATCGAAGGCAAAACTGAATGGCCCAACCCAGGAAGGTCAATGATAGGAGGATGTCCAAACCCGACACGAAGCAGAAAGTGTCATGTTCAAGAGTGAGCTGCCGACACAATCGATAAAATTTCCAATTTTTCCCCCACCATTTCTGGCAAGTACCCCAATTATTTTTAATTGCAAGCTTGAAGGGGATAACATATGCTTGCACTGTAAGTTCATCCTTCGGACGAATCCGACCTAGTAAGTTTAACGAGCCCTAGGAAGGAGAAGCTCATGTTCGTCATGGTGACGAATCTGATGCCATTTAAAATTTTAACGAGTCTGAATCCGATATCTTTTTCATGTTTAGAGAGTTTGAAAAAGACATGGAAAAGAAAACTCCACATGGTCCATTTTTGTACATTTGTGTCTCTCGAGCCCAAAAAGGTAGAAAACGATACTTGAGAGAACCGCTTAACCATTTTAGTCAAAGAGTATCTTTTTCGTAAATAGTTTATCCCAGCCCAAAAAAGGGGTAAACGTATACTGGGTAAACGACGTTTTGCAACCTTTAACAAGTTCAAAACGACAAGAGCTCGGCAATCTTTTCGTGTTTAAAGAGTCATAGAAGAGCTTGAAAGCGGACCCCCCATTTTTATTCTCTTTTACGAGTCAAAAAGGGAAAAATACTCGGCGATCTTTTCATTTTGTACGAGTCAAAAAAGAGCTTAAAGGTGACTCGTCCTGGAGGAATGAGTGATATAAAGGGTAGCAATTGGTTCAGGCAATGATGGAACTGATCAAAACATGTAATGGTCAAGAGGCTGGCTAATAAAACCACTCATCGTTGCAGTCCCTCAGGAAAGGAAAAACAACCAATTGAAAGCATATGATCGGCCAAAGATATGGTGGCGATGGAATGAAACAACCAAGGTGCATCTAGCATAAATTAGTTGATAAAAATAGCAATCGCGAGATGTAAATTGGGCATGGGTTCATTTTTACACAAGCTTCAACCATGGAGAACTCTACTTGGATTCGGTTTCATGTTTACACAACCTTGAAATGAAAAACTATGCTTGCTATAAGTTTACATGCCCTCATCATAATGACTCAATCGAGTTACATGCCCCCCAAGCTTCATTTCAATCAACTAGGTGAATGGAATGAAGGTTTACTTTCAAGATCATGGAAAGACTCGACTTAGATTTTACGAGATCTTAATCAAAGACTCGATTTGGAAAAGGGAGTTGCTTCATTTTTTAATGAGGTTGACATGATAAAAGAACTATCCTCGAGACCCTTGTTTCATTTTTTAACAAGCTTGACACAAGACAAGGAACTATGCTCATAACTCCTTGTTTCATTTTTTAAGGAGCTTGACACAAGACTAGGAATCATGCTCCGTGAACCTTGTTTCATTTTTTAATGAGCTTGACACAAGACAAGGAACTATGCTCACAATCGATTTCATTTTTTAACAAGGTTGATATAGGAACAATCTATCCTCACCCATCTATTCATGGAACATACGAGAACATGGCTCCCAAGAGGTCTTCACTAGACAAAAGAACCATGATCTAGGAGGAATACATGTCATTTGGTACCAAAGACAGATCAGGTTCCAATTCCCCCAGTACATAATGTATAATACCATCTGTGTGATCATCAGCAATTACGGAGACAGAACGGGTAGCCACATAATTAACCTATGGCAAGGAAGGTACTTCTTGCAAACAAGAACCAATAGGGGATGATGGGTGCATAGGAGGCACCTGGGGACTAATGAATGACAATTGATCAATGGTCACTATTCTCCCTTCGTGTGGAAAACAAACCACACGGAAAAGTGAAGAAACAAGAGCTCCCATGACATAAACATAGTCACATCCAAGGAGAATATTGAAATCTAAGGGACCTTGGACTACCATCACATCTATATAGACGGTCTTTCCTTCCAAAGTAATAGGGAACTTTGGAAGGATCCCTAAGGGTTGACTGGTTCCTCCGTTAAAAGCCAACAGATCTTGGGTGATATGCACAAGTTGTGGAGAACCCAAAGCTTGCCAAGTAGTAGAAGACATGATGCTAACAGACCCACCTTCATCTAATATAGTGCTAGGTACTACCATATTATAGGTTTGTACTGTGATCTGGAAAGGCACATAAGATGGGAGGCAGAAAGTGGTCAATGGACCCCAATCGAAAGAGACGACATAACTATTTGGTGGGGGTATCATATGATTACCCCCATGCTCTGTAGGAATAGAAGAAGGACTCTCCTAAACAACCGGGATGGGAGGGTCACTCTTCGATTCATGAGAATCAGAGGAGACGAGAAGAACATAAGAAGTATGATCACCACTCTCTTCTAGAACAGATTGAACAGCTGAAGGCGGAGCCAAGTTGACACTCTTTTTGACCAATGGATGGTCAGGACCAGACACAAGAGAGTCTCGCTCAGGAAGAGCAGGATGGGCAAGAGATGAATCTAATTCAATCTCTTTACCAACCGAGAGAGGATCAGAAGAAAGCCTCTGATAACCAACAAGAAGTTTGGGTCGAGGAGCTGTAACGTTTTCCAAAAACTTGGAAGCTTTATCCATAAGAGGACAAAGGTGAAGAAGATCTTCTCCTTCACATAACCTACAGGGGAATCTAATCTTCCCTTTCTTCTCACCATTGCTAACCGAGGGTGTAGCATTGACATGATCTCTAGAGCTCGACGGGGATGGTCAATCCAGATGTTGTGACCATACCTCTAAGACTCTGGGAATGCTATAATAGTCTCGAAAGAGATGGTCACCCTTACATAGCTTGCAAGGGAATCTGACATTCTGTGGAGGATCAGAGCATTTGTCTATGAGAGGTGCATTTGGAGTAGCAACTGCACAGTTGGCCTCTCGCTTATCCGTCTTCTTCTTCTTTGTCTTCTTCTTCTTCTTCTTAGCCTCCTTGTTACTGGATTTCAAACTTTCACCAGGTGAACTAGAAGGGTGTTAGGATATTCCGACACATAGAAAATAGTTCACCAGGTGAACTAGAAGGGTGTTAGGATATTCCAACACATAGGAAATAGTTAAGTATAACTTGGTCTAGTGTAGAGTTAGGTAAAGGGTGTTTCTTTACTATGTACATTTGTAACTTACAATTCGATAGTCATGATATGTTCTAGACATGAAATGATTTGACGATTCACTCTCCTCAGTATTACTGACACTTGATCCATGGCTTAACAGCCGATTGGTCCATGATCTCTATTTAAAGAGCATGGAGGGTCATTTGTAGGGTAACCGTTCATGAGAGAAGCTTATGTAAATTTTCATTCTTTTATTAATAAATTGCCTGAAGTGAACGCGTTGGCTCAGGTCGTGGACTATTTCCCTCTTTAAGGGTTTTAACCATGTCAATAATATTGGTGTATTGGTTTTTGATCTGTTTGTGACCGGTGTCCTTTGGTGTTCTGTCTGAGGAACTTACCCTATAAATTCCTACAAGGTATTAGAGCTATTTGACGGCCACATCCATTGGTGATCCAAATCTGAAGTTGGTACAACTACATCCGATTGTCGTTTCCTAGATCTACTATTTATGACTACTTTCAGGCCGATAGGATTTCTCTATTGTGTTAGGAGCATCTGTTCTAGTGAGGAACCCCTTTCATTTCACGTGAAAAGGTTTTTGGTAGCCCTAACTACGTCATTTTTAAGATCTGGACCTATACCTTTCATTTTTGCATATGCTCTTTGCCCCGCAACTCTATGCGATCTGGGCAAATCAAAAAAAAAAAAAAAGGATTTTTCTCATGCATATGCTCTTTTTCGCCGCGCCTTAGTATAATCTCGGAAAATCAGAAACATTGAGGAAAATATTTAGTTTCCGGCTAAAGCTAACTTCAAGCCGTAAGGTTTTTTTTTCTTTGTATGTCCGTGTTGAGTTTTGTGGTTTTTTTTTTGTAGGAAAAAAGGAGTTTTTTCAAGTAAGCATGCACCCCAAAGCTTCAGTGACTAAAAAAAAAAAGAACCCCCTTCCTCTTTTCCAAAAATTACTAACCTTTTAAACTAGCTCACTTGGTCCATGACAAAAATCATAGCCTTCCATGACAAAATCATTCACATTATATCATATGTTAAAAACACCATAGTAATCTCATCATCATCAAGATCTGCATGATCTTATATACCATCCATGTATCATCACTCGGGAACATCCCTCATCTGCATTAATCAATCATATGTCAGCATCAACCTATCATCATATAGGTAAGAACTCATAATCATCATGTCTCCAACAATGCAACTTTGAGTAATCATTCATGTATCCAGCACTATGTATCTTGAGCTCAAGATCATTTGTCAAGACATCTTGATATCATCAACAGCAACAATCCTCATCCACATGAGTGGCAAG
Organism: Pinus tabuliformis; assembly: GCA_031772625.1. Classification (NCBI taxonomy): domain Eukaryota; kingdom Viridiplantae; phylum Streptophyta; class Pinopsida; order Pinales; family Pinaceae; genus Pinus; species Pinus tabuliformis. The sequence goes on along the minus strand of CM062806.1, from coordinate 76,284,518 downwards.
AACTATAGGAATCTTGCATCATAACTGTATTATATCATCTTTATGCATATGATGACAGCAGCATACGAGTGACTCATCATCAAGTAATGAAGTTGTGTATTCAAGATTTGTACTTCTCCTTATCCTTATGAAGATCACCATGTAATCACCGTATATGCATCATTAGAGAATCAACCACAAATCTGATCTGAACATCAACTATGTAACCCCAAGAATCATATGAGATTTTTTCATGGACAACTCATAACCATATCATAGCAAGATACATCATTTAGACATATAAGCATCATCACCAAGGACTACTAACCATAATGCCAACAATGCATTATTAAAAGCATATGCTCCCCCTGAACCTGTGCCATCTTGCTTATTGTCAGATCTGATCATGCATATATCAGCAAGAAGTATCAAGGCATCATCATCATTAATTTAGGATCAAAACACTTTTAAACATCTTACAAGTGTCAAGACATTTCCACACATCATCAGCAGATTGTAACCATTATCAAACAGAGCAAATAATGGACTGAATCATATCAGACCCTTTTTCCTGAGCCTGTCCCTACTGCTTTTCCTCAAACTAACATATACGCGACTGTGCAGTAACTAACTCGCGTATATACGCAACTTCCCTTTATGAAACTTGCGTATGAGATTTAGGACACTGAAGTTTTACACTTTCAGCTCCCTCTGAGTCTGTTATGTCTATACATTGTGCTGTGCCACATTTTTCTGACTGTACTTCCTTCTTCTTCCATATCTTCAAGTGTGATGATGTTTTCTCCTTTTGGTATGGTGCTCGTACTTTGTTCCTGCATTCCTTAGCTATATGTCCAAGCTTGTTACATGCATAACATCTCATATGTTTCATATTCCTTCTGTAGCAATCAACAGCTTTGTGACCAAACATATTGCAAGAAAAACAATATCCCTTAAAGTACCTGGAACGTGATGATCTTTCTATGTGATGGTCTTGAACCATTCTTCTTCTGCATCTGGCTGCAACATGTCCAAGATTATGACATACATAACATTCAACATTATTCACCGGAGGAGTAAAAGATTTTCTTTGAAGAATTTCTTTCCTTGGCTGTTGATGGGGTTGTCCTCTCATCTCCTTGTTGATTATTTTATATTTCTCATTAGAGTTCATTGCCTCTCCTTGTGAGCTAGATTCATCTTCAACAGATTCATAAAAACCAAGGCCAATTTTGATAGCAAGAGACCTTTCACTACTAAGAATATCATCCAATATCTTAGTACTATCTTGAAATCGTAAGAGCTTATCCTTTTCTTCTAAGTTGTCTTTTAGAATATTTACTTCAACCTGATGTTGCTCCTCCTTTTCATGATACTGCTTCTTCATGTTTTCTTCAGCTTTTCTTCCTTCTTCCAACTGATGTCTTAGTTCAAGAACTTCGTTTTCTTGTTTTTCAAGAGCTTGGAGTAGTTCTTTATTCTATTTATTTGATTCTTCAAGATCTTCTTTTAGTGAGAGGATCGTAGCTTCAAGACTTTCATAGTAACTGGATCTATCTCTGAGTTTCTTGATTGTTGTGCTCCTTTCATTGACTTCATTTCTTAATGATGTCACTTCATCCTGCAACTTTTGACATTGATCTTCCTTGTCCTTGAATAACTTCCTTACCTTGTTTCCTTCCTCTAGTTGAGCTTTTAGTTTGGTAGCTTCTTCTTTGAAGGCACATTCCCTTTTGTTCAATAGATCTTGTTGATCTCTAATTTTGTCTATAAGCCTTTTAAATTCTGCCTCTATTTGATATCTTTCTTGCTTACCCATAAGACAAAATTCAGTTGTTTCGCTATCACTTTCATCATCTTCAAATGGATGGATAAATGTATCACCAGAGGATAACAAATTCATACCTGATAGTTCTTTTGCTTGTTCATCTTCATTCTGAAGTGATTCTGAATCTGAAGTGCTTCTTCCACATATTCCCCAATCGATTCTCCCACTGTCATAGCTCTTCTGAGATGTCTTCTTCTTCTTAGGTGCTTTCTTCTTAAGCTTCTTTCCCATTGTTCTACGGATCTCCTTTGAGTGATCAAGCTTCTACCAAAGGACATGCTCCGATACCAATTGTTGGAAATAATACTGAGAGAGGGGGGTGAATCAATATTATTAAATCAATATAACTTTTTCATTTCCATATTAAGATTCATATACGCTATTTTAGTTAAGGCAAACCGCATGTATACACAACTATGTGTAATGCAACAAGCGTATATCCAGTAAAATTATCATTTAGTTAGTTGATCCTTAATGAGTGCATCAGAACATTATTAACCATATGAACAGTAAACAGGAGAAGTAATAGAACAGATCATCACACATAAGCAACACACATGAACACTGAGATGTAAGGTGGAAACCCAATGTGGGTGAAAACCACCTGCTCCAATTTGTCTCTATCTTCTTTTATAAGAAACTTCCTTTTACAATATTTCTGTACTAGTGCAGTCTTATACCAGTATGCAGACTTCTACCTGCAGAAGGCTACAACCTCCTCTCGTTCTCCAGCTTCTCCTGGAAGGGAGCTACAACCCCGTTAGCTCTTGTACTAGTCGATCTGTTTACTAGCACGTAGGCACTGGCCTACCGAAGGCTCCAACCTTCACTTGTTTTCCAGCTACTACTAGAAGGGAGCTACAACCCCCTGGCTCTTGTACTGGCCAATATGTTTACCAGTACGTAGGCACTGGCCTACAGAAGGCTACAACCTTCTCTTTTTTTTGTCCAGGTACCAGGTTTCATAAATTTTCAGGCTGGATAATCCTGAAGCACAACACCATAATCTGAAGGCCACGTTTCATCCAATTTTCATACTGGACCCATCAATATCATTGAAGCACACAATCAATCAACACTAGCATCATTAATCTTTGAATTACTGAAACCATGTCAACAAACTGCAGTCACCAGAACACAAAGCAGAACACAGAACTCTGCAACAATGTTCAGATCTAACTGTATCATCAAAAATCATGCATCAGAGTGCATACGCTGCTTGGAAGAGCCAAACCAGCATGTATACGCAACTTCACCAAATCAAACCAACGTATATGTCAACAAATACTTACTTATAACTTCGCTGCATTTCCTGACTTCAGACATACCCAGATCATTACATATACAAGGATAATACGTGTGTTGCAACCAGATCTAGTTCATCAGATCACATAAAGATAAGTCATTATGATTAGATCTTTCATCAACACTGAAGCTAAAACCATTCAACCAATCTAAATATGCAGAATACTGACACCAGTAAACAGTCACTAGAACTCAGACTTTGTATCATCAACCAGAACCACCTGTAACTTCAAACATCATAGTTTACTTGGTATACACTATTTAGATGTATCTAACCTGCGTATGTATGCACTTTTATCAAAGTCAACCAACGTATACTTCTGTAAATATTCATTCATGATTTGCAGCTATTCCAAACTTGAGTTATACCTAGACCATAATATTTACAGAACATTACATGCGTCAGTATACAGATCTAGACTTAACAAGATCAAACCGTATAGAGATGATTCATTCCAAGCCATTAGATCCCAATCTATCCTTAGATCTTGTTCTCCATCAACTGCTGAGATTCCTCCTTAGCTCAGATCAAGCAAGGCATCATGAACCCATAACTTGCATATTGGATCTCATACTTCATCA